>JAMKCH010013080.1:0-25810 GCA_023653785.1 Ophioderma brevispina
TGTCATGGGCCATTAAGGAGATCCTGTATCAAGAATAACTTACCCAATATACGCTATAAACAATTATTGAACACATATGGAGTGGTTTCATGGGAGAACGGAATATACTAACCTAGAAAACGAATTAAGCATTTTTGTCTGACCATGCGCTATTTGAAATCGCGCTACTGTAATATGAGATCTGTATTGGGTTTATGGCGAATCACGGACGGCACAGTAGGGTCATACACCTTCACATATGATGCTTTCATAGTGTGGTATTTCCTCTGGCATGTAATGACCTAAACTTGTCCGGGTTAGCATAACAACTTATACACTAGCGCGATTTTAAATAGCACATGGTCAGACGAATGGTTTTAATTCATTGTTAGGGTTATATAATTCGTTTTTCTATGAAAACCATTCGATGTATGTGGTCAATAATTATTTACAGTGTAAATATTGTTTAAGATTATTCGTTTACGGGTTCTCCTTTAAGAGTGCGGGTGATTGTATTGGCATAAGAAAGTTTGCTTGGTGTGAAGACTGTTTTATAATCCAAGTCTTAGCCCTCATTGCACTACATCGCATAAGTGTAATATGGTATTTGGGTATTGTTGCTGCCTCGTGTAGCCTCTTTGTAGTTTATGAAGGATAAAAATGTCCCTATCTATGCATCATTTTACAAGCTCCTAACACGGGCAAGCTACATGCAACATCTTCCTGTTTCTCTTCATTTAATCAAGAACTGTTCATTGTAACGGATGCATGCTCTGAGCTTTGCTTTTTGCCAGAGAGCATACCCCTGAAATTTCTCAGACTTTTTTCATTTTTTCTTGATACAAGTGTATTTTGATGATATAAAACACCTCGCATACATGATAAATGTTAACAAACCCTTGATAAACACGAAGTCAAAATTGATGATGAACTATAACTATAATGATTATAGAGGCGCCTCCTTCATTTCTTATTCCGGCGATGTCCTTTCATCAAGAGAGAGAGAGAGGGATGACATGAATTTTAAATGGAACATTTAATAAAATCGGGAATTCGAATTCTTTTAAGGAATGAAAGGGGAACGTGACATTTCCTAAAAAAAAATGAATTCCTCCCGATTTTCCTTGGCATAATAATACCGCCCCTATTTTAGGCAATAAAGTTTGATTCGTATTTTCCTGTTGGCGATTTTTAAACGGCGACGAGGTCCGATTTTATTATTCATTATTTTACTGTCATATCATTATTACATTGTTTACTGTCAATTCACTCTAAATGCATCTTGAATACACTACTAACCGTATATTTGATTATATACACAGAGTACAAGGTCCTATCTAATTAAAAAACAGGGGAAATTTGCAGGTGTTATTTCTTCAAAACTTTAAAAATCAATTCAAGCATTTTGCAACCCACATCAAGTAAAGCCTGCCAATTCTGTTTGCACTCATCATGTGTACATGCAAGGTGATTTTACAGGACTGCATAGTCTGCATTGTGCGAGTACTAGATTCTGTTTGGATGTATGTGTACTCGCTGGATTGCACGGTATGACCAAAGATTTTCTACATTCTTTGTAAATGTTAACTACCATTGAAGATGTTGATCATCGCAATATATAGAGACACACGGTAGTGTGATCAATTCCCAGTTTTAAATAAAACAACCCGAAAACAGAAAAAACAGGCAAAAAAAAGCATCTGATACAGCGACACATCACCGTTGAGTATTATTAAACAGAAACAAACTTCCCTTTGTGTGACGCGTGTTTGACGAGTCAAATAACTAGGTGGAGTATCTCTAAAACAATCGCTTTATACTCTTAATACAAACATAGCATGTATTTCAACATAAGAAGTATATATGACACATTTCAACTTTCAAGCAAGATAATGATTAAAGAAACGGGAACGACGAGTTAGAAATGTTTTCAACCGGTCATTTATAACGATTTAGTAGCAATGCGAAAACTTAAAAAACGGTCCACAGACTACAGCCTTTATTACGAAATGAATATTGGCAAAATTAGTACATGATTTCTATTTATCCTCACAATGTGCATTTTACTGCTAACATTGAAAATAATTGACTTATACAAAGAAAAATGATGTTTACGAGATTCTTTTGTTAAAACATCACTACATGAACCCTCCAACATACTAGCCAATACAACAATTGCGTATTAATAGGGTGGGCTAATAGAGGGTCATAGCTTCCAACATGCTCATCACACATTAGTTGGATGAGATGATGGGTAATGACACCAAATTGCGAAAAAACAAATAAAAAGTGAAAATTTGGAACTGCTGCTCCCGCCGAAAAACGCGAAAAAAGAAAAATACAAGAATGGCCGACGAAAAACAATTTTTGGCCATAACTCGTCATTTTTCATATCTGTTGGCACATGGTTTTGGGTGTCGCATCATAGCCCTAGGTTTTTGGGTCCATGTATCTATATTATGGTATTAGTTTTAACATGCTAGTGATCCAACTGTAGGTTTAGCAATATTTTCACCAATTTGAACTTTTTTATCCCCTGGCACCCCTCCGACCCACACTCTCGTTTCCCTAGTCAGAACTTTTTGTCTAAATCATGTTCACATGGATACCTATACCTAAAATAAGTTTTTAACTTGCATTCTATGTACATAGTGGTATATCTAATGATGTTCATTTTCCATGCGCAAATTTTGTTATCGCCTTGCACAAGTTATGAATTGGCATTAGATCTGACAATCTTGGTCTATGATTAAATTAAAGTGGACTATCACAAGTAAGTAACCAAAGATATCACTCAAATCTAAGAGTATCTAATTGCAAGAATGTTTGTATAATCCATCATATATGCCAATTGTCAAGTACAAAAGTAATTAGTTTTCTGCTCGATGACGTTCCCCTGACCCGATACATTGCGGGCAGAATCTTTAAATAGTAGCACTGTCTGAGTATCTGCACGCCCTGTGGCCATCGCCAGTTTTTGATGCTGATCTGCTCGTGCCTTCCAAGTGTTCTTTCATCAGGACTCACTATCGGTTTCTACACATGCCCAGATACCACTTTCCGCTGAACACTACTACTATCCCAACTCACGATCCAAAACTCGCTGATGCCCACCTCGTCGACAAACTTTGTTTCATTGCTGGGTTGTGAGTTGACTGCTGGAATCTCAAGATAAATGCAGTGGTATTATTCTGTTGCAAAAAGTCGGTTGTTGAAGGAAGCTCCTAGCACATACAGTGTATTTATTCACTCTCAGGAGTGTGTATTCTCCCACCTACAAGAAGGTCGTTTGGACTGTTTTGTCCCTGATTTTTTTTTGTTTTTTTGTGAGAGAAATATTTTGCGGAAGGGCGAATTACGGCGCCGCTTATGTGGTCCGCGGTCCGGATATTTTGTGGTTGCCATGTCCCGACTATTTTCGGGAGTTGGCTCTTTAGCAGAGTGGTAATGGGGTTTTTGATAGTACCCAAATGAAATATTTATGCAAAAAGGACTATCACTAGTACCACACAATTAAATCACACAGGACTCATTAGTTCGATGATCTGTCCAAGAACAATTTCCTTAGTTGACAATAATTTGTAGCTGTTTTCATTATTAATATTAAGGTCAAATATTGGTTGTTTACTATTGTACCGCAACTGAAAGAATTGTCTCATTTACGGTTTGAGAAAAGTGTAAAATTCGATTACAAGTGCTTTCATGCTAAAAAGCAACGTTGGCTGCAGTTTTTAACCTAAAAATATGTTTAATTGTGCTTATTGTTCCAAAAACCATGGGGTATAGACACAACTTTTTGCTTCTAAGGCCAATTTGCTGAGCAGTTATGACCCTTCACATGCCTTATAAAGGTAATTGACCTGTGACCTTGAATACGTACACAATCGCGCCTATAGAAGCGTGACAAATTCCAAATTATTATCATATATAGGCCTACAGAATATCACAAAAGTCCTTTTTATTTTTTGTTCAAGTTTACACAGGACCAAGTTTCACATTAAGGCTCTACTATTACGGTCCCTCCTCAATTTTTAATTCTCCATCCTCAAGAGGTTTGTTTAAAGGTTTTTGTTTTTATTTTTTGTGAGAAAAACATTTGTGAGCAAGGAGTGCGAATCACTGCCCCCTGTTATGCCTTTTCAGGAGGTGGCTTATTTTCAACAAGTGGTAATGAGGCTTCTCTGTTGTGGTCCAATGAAATATTTGTCCAAGATGGTTTAATTATCAATCACGATATCCACTGATTTTACAATAGATTTTAGCTGCTTTCATTATAGATTAGGGTCAATGTTTTGGTTTATTTGATACTTGTAGCAGACTGACGAATTGGCTAATTATGTTGAGAAAACGTGGACCTTTTTTGATTAAAAGTGCTTTCTTATGCTGAAGGATAATGATGACGTATTTGTAAGGCGCAAGACTGTTTTTATTGTGTTATTGACCCCAAAACGGGGTATAGACAACCATCTTTTTGCTTCTAGCCAATTGGATGAGCAGTTATAACCATCATAGGCCCTATAAAGGGTCATTGACCTTTGACCTTGGAATATCTGAACTAAACGCAAGGCAACTAGAACATGGGGGACAAATTTTGGTAATTATTCATATAGAGGCCTACCAGATAACAAAGAGTCCTTTTATAGAATTTTTTCAAGTTTATTAGGACAATGTGTCATATTATACGCCTCTACTCATACAGTGCTAATGTTAGTTTTCAGTTTTGGAAGCAGGATTGATGATGATGCATGCTACATACTTGCATACCTGCAGCATGGAAGAAGAGGATAGGAATGGATGTTAGATAGTAAACAGCATGAATGGTTAGAGTTTATGACCTTGCAGCAAACATTTAAGCAGTGGGCATAGCACATCATATTTGCGACTCCAGTCCTGATATAACATATTTTTAAGAAAAAAGTCAATTAAACAGAACATTAATTTGATCCTACAATTGTTAATATGAATGTCATAATTAGATCCAGAGACCTCAAAACCCTAGGGTAGACACCAACCAGCCAACAGATTGAAAACATCGGCCGAGTTAATGGCCAAAATTTGTTTTTCGGCGGCCACTCTTGGATATTTCACGTTTTTCGGCGGGAAGCAGTCCGAAAATTTCACTTTTATTTTTTTTTTGAGATTTGGTGTCAGTACGCATCATCTCAATCAACTCCGGTGTGATGAGCATGTTTTTAAACTATGACCTAAATTTGACCCTCTTTAGCCCACCCCTTAGTATTAAGCTGCAAGCTTCCTCCGTGGTGTAGCGGTCTAAGCCATAGACATTATTTGATTTACTTTTGGATTGTCGTTTGTCGATTCGAGCCCGGCTGTGGCCCACTACACTTTCGCATATTACTCTTATGTAGTATTGAGTTCGGAATGGAAGTATCTAAATATAAAATTGTACAGGAGGTTTGAAACATGCCCATGTCCCAATCTTCTTAAATATATAATTATGTAGTTTCGCTCGTCGTCATAGATTCTGCTATAATCATGCATAAAGGCCCTCCCATTCTATAATATAATAATATGATTACGGCCGCTGAAACTCTGAAATAAGAAGAAAATACATTAGTGCTCGTCACTGGTATCCACATTAACACATCGCTCTTTGCCCGTGGTATTTCTCACCCTAGAAAGCGAGAGTTCCGGGTTCGAACGCGTATTTTTCGTCTTTATTTAGTTAGAACTGTGCTCGCCAGTTTCTCCGAGCTTCTATTTAATATTTACCTCTTTACTTACTTTCTCATCGGGTTGTATCCTTTACTTGATCCTCGCAGGGGCATGGAATTGAGTTTCCCTTCGTCATAAGATTCTGCTAGAATCATGCCTCTAAGGCCCTAACATTCTATAATATACACTAATATAATACGTACGGCCGCTTGAAACTCCTGAAATAAAGACTGAAAGTACATTGTGCTCGTTGCCATGGTATCCACGTAAACACACTCCTCTGTGGTCCATGGTATTTCTCACGCCTAGAAAGCGAGACGCTCCGGTTCGCGAGACCGTGTCTTTTTCGTCTTTATTAGTTTCTGGCTCGCCATTTTCTCCGAGCTTTCTATTTAATTGTTACCTATTTACTTTCTCGGGTTGTATCATTTACTTGATCCTCGCGTGAGTTGAATTGAGTTTCGCTTTCGTCATAATATTCTGCTAGAATCATCATATAAGGCCCTCCCATTCTTAAATATAATATATAATTACGGGCCCGCTTGAACTCGAAAATAAAGACAGAAATACATTAAGTGCTCGTTCAATATGTACCCACAGTAACACAGTCCTCTGTGGCCTAGTGGTATTTCTCACGCGCTAGATAGCGAGAGTTCACGGGTCGAGACCGTGTATTTTTTCGTCTTTATTTAGTTCGGTCTTCGCCAGTTTCTCCGATTTCTATAATATTTTACCTATTTACTTTCTCGGGTTGTATTCTTTACTTGATCCTCGCGTTTGCATTGAATTGATTTTCGCTTCGTCCTAGATTCTGCTAAAATCCATGCATATAAGGCCCTCCCTTTCTATAATATACATAATATAATTACGGACGGCCGCTTGAAACTCTGAAAATAAGACAAAACTTAGTGCTCGTCCTGGTATCCACATTAACACGTCCTCTGTTGCCCGTGGGTATTTCTCCGCCTAGAAGCGAGAGGTTCCGGGTTTGAGAACCGTGTATTTTTCGTCTTATTTTAGTTCTGTGCGCGCCAGTTTCTCCGAGCTTCTATTTCATATTTACCATGTTACTCTCTCTCGGTTTATCATTTACTTGATCCTCGCGTGCATTGAATTGAGTTTCGCTTCGTCCATAGTATTCTGCTAGAATCATGCATAGAAGGGGCCCTCCCATTCTATAATATAAATAATATAATTACAGCCGCTCGAAACTCTGAATAAAGACAGAAAAACATTAGTGCTCTTTTTTTTTTTTTTGTTCAATGGTATCCACATTAACACAGTTCCTCTGTGGCCCAGTGGTATTCTCACGCAAGAAAGCGAGGGTTCCGGGTTCGAGACGGGTATTTTTCGTCTTTATTAGTTATGTGGCTCGCCAGTGTCTCCGAGCTGCTATTTAATATTTACCTATTTACTTTCTCGGGTTGATCATTTACTTGATCCTCGCGTGCTGATTGGTTTAGCTTCGTCATAGATTTGCTAGATTATGCATATATAGGGCCCTCCCATTCTATAATTAATAATATAATACGGCCGCTTGAAACTCTGAATATAAAGAAAGAAATACATTGTGCTCGTTCACTGGTATCACATTTAGTCGATTAGTGTTGGTTCGTTCGTCCCCTGGAGTTTTGGAACTATTCATTAAGTGGAGAGGGAATGAACGAATTCAAATGCACGGCCACGCCGGATTAACTTGGAGGACACTCGTGTCAATAACTCACTCACCTGCCACTAAATACCAATTCATTCATGTATGGAAAGCACAATAGTGTATTCAGGCCTTAACATTCCTTCATCCAATAACATGAATTAACAGAAGTCCCTGCGCCTCAGTGAATTTTTCACCTCCGCAAGAATGGTACGGGTCACATATCAGATGAATCGAGTATAACACAGTCCTCTGTGGCCCAGTGGTATTCTCACGCCTAGAAAGCAGGGGTTCCAGGCTTCGAGCCGGGCTATTTTTCCTGTCTTTATTGTTCTGTGCCTCGCAGTTTTCTCCGAGTCTATTTAATATTTACCTATTTCTTCTCGGGTTGTATCATTTACGTGATCCTCGCATGCATTGAATTGAGTTTCGCTTCGTCCTAGATTCTGCTAGAATCATGCATATAGGCCCTCCCTTCTATAATATAATAATATTTTATTTCTTTACTTTTAAGCATACTGAAGCGGAAGACTGGAATGCATTAGTGCTCGTTCACTGGTATCCACTTAACACAGTCCTCTGTGGCCAGTGGTATGTCCTCGCTCGAACGAGAGTTCCGGTCGAGACCGTGTATTTTTCGTCTTTATTTGTTCTGTGCTCGCCAGTTTTCTCCGATTTTCTATTTAATATTTACCTATTTACTTCTCGGGTTGTATCATTTACTTGTCCTCGCGTGCATTGAATTGCGTTTCGCTTCGTCATAGATTCTGCTAGAAGCATGAATATAAGGCCCTCCCATTCTATAATATAAATTATATTACGGCCGCTTGAAACATCCTGAAATAAAGACAGAAATACATTAGTGCTCGTGTCCCTGGTATCCACATTAACACAGTCCTCTGTGGCCCATGTATGTCTCCGCCTGAAAAAGCGAGACGTTCCGGGTTCGAGACCGTGTATTTTTCGTTTTATTTAGTTCTTGTGGCTCCGCCAGTTTCTCCGGCTTCTACGTTTAATATTTACCTATTTACCTCCTCTTTACTCTCTCGGTTGTATCATTTCCTTGATCCTCGCGTGCATTGAATTGAGTTTCGCTTCGTCATAGATTTCTGGCCTAGAATCATGCATAGAGGCCCTCTCCCGTCTATAATATAATTTATATAATTTTATTATTCAAATTACATGCCAATCACCGCAAACTAGCGTCTCAGTGAATGGCCAGCACTCCTCGGGGGTTGATGTTACCTCTGGAGTTCCCATCGATCTTGCCTGGGCCCGCCACTCTTGTTCTTTATACATTAATTAATGACATCTCCAAGAAGAACATCTCTCTAGAATACCGCCCCTATTTGCTGATTACAAGCATAGTATATCGGGAAATTCACACACCCGAAGACCATGCATCTTGCAAGACGATCTCCAGAAACTTTCAGTTTGGTCGCCGATTAGTTGATGGAATTTAATGTTACAAAGTGTGCAATCCTCAGCATTACCAAGCAGAGAAATCAGCCCGTTCCATTACCAACCATCTTTGAACAAGTTTGGATAGAGTCAATCATCATGATTATCTGGCGCTACTTCATCATCTGATCTCTCTTGAATACCCCTGCAAAATGTCAACCAAAAAGCCATTAAACTCCCAGCCATTGCTTCTTCGAAGATCTAGGTAGGAAAAGAGCCTATATTCCTTAGTTCCACCACGTTTATAATATGCATCTGAGGCATAGAACCCCCATAAATACATCTGAGTGGATTCCTCTATCAGTTTCAACGTGCTGCCGCTCGTTTCATCTATGCAATTACTGTCGAACCACCTCACGTGACTCCTCTCCAGATGGACCCCTTCATGCACGCCGATCTCCTAGCCATCTACTATGTTCTTCTTCAAGATACCTTACAACCACCTGGTAAACATGTCCTTTCACCCTGTGTCCTCGCTCAATTCTTATGTGTGGAATCATCTTCCAGCCACTTGCTGTCTTAGCTCCACTGTAGCCTCATTTAAGGTAGCTGCCATGCCTGTCATCCTGGTAATGCTCCCTCCACCCAGGCTCCAGACTCCGTAGATGTCACCAAGTTTGTCCTGTATTATTTGGCACCCTCATTTTGTTGACTCCTTAGTTTTGGATTGGTTTATCATCCTTCACTTCAAGTTTTGCCCCCCCCCTTTTTTTGTGACATCACCTGCACCATCCAAATTTCGCTCTAAGTAGCTGCAAGTGGGTTTTCATTCAAAACGGATTGGAATATCGGCGTGAAAATGGTATCTAGGGGTGACGGTTATTCAATCAGATAAAAAAAAAAATTCGGGATAATTAAATTGGCTATAATACGATATTGTATTCCATCGCTTCAATTCTGTCTTCCATTTATGATCTCTGTAAAAGCATTTACTTATTCTTGACAAGAAAGCCGACATATATGTCAAAATATGGCTCGGCATTTCATGTCGTGGGCCCAATATTGCACTATGCCATCTGGCCTTAACATCCCCCGTATTCCCGATGTCTATTTTCGCGGCCATTGTGCTTCATACAATCGTTCACATTTTAAAGCAGATGCTATTACAAACCATGCTCTTGATACTAAGCTAACGCGTGAATCAGTTTGGTCCCACAAATCATCCACCATTACTGAATGTGAACGCATTCACTCCTCTTTGACTTCTATCTTGGAAAATAATTTCAATGGAACACTTTAAAATGAAACATAAATATTCTCTGAGATCAGAAAATAATTTATATTTGAAATCTGTCATTGAACCGTTTCTTATTCAAGGGGAGACTGCAAAAATCCTTGAAAAGGAAAAAATGGATCTCACACGGAAATCTTTAATTTATAATCTTCCAAAAGGTGTCCTTAAATTTGCCATTAATACGGCTATTTTACAAATTTGAAATTATGGGGGAAGCGGCACGGTGACAGATGTTCTCTTTGTAATAACAAAGGGACTTTGCATCATATCTTAAACAACTACAACACGATGTTGAATCGATACCTCTGGCGGCATAACAATGTCCTGAAGATTATCCTTGTAAGTAGGGAACTATTCCACCGTCAATTATTTCAACCTCACAAAAGCCTGATATTGTTATCCTTGAGCCATCAACCAAACAGATTACTATCATTGAGCCATTAACCAAACAGATTACTATCATTGAATTGACCAGGCTTTCTGTATTTTGCGAAACGAAACGAAACAGAACTCCCATTGGATTACACGCTTTATTCCGTTATGCACATTATGCATGCATGACGGAATAAAGCGTGTAATCCAATGGGAGTTCTGTTTCGTTTCGTTTCGCAAAATACAGTAAGCCAGTTGACCATCCCCTTTGAGACAAATATCGATGCGGCCCATGCTATAGAAAGTAGACAAGTACGACTCTCTTACTAACGACAGGGACGCCGGCTACCAATGTTCTTCCATTATGATTGAAATTGGATCGTGAGAGCTGGTTTCCAAGACTAACAAGATCAGGCTCGATGGCATCATTAAAAAACTGAATTGTGATTACAAATATGCTAAACTCAGGGATGATATGCCTAAGTCTGTCCAAGTCTCTTCATATTCAATATTCTGTGCTCGAAAAGAACCTCAATGGAACTTAGACGATGTCCATGATTTTTAATTCATTTTTGTTTAAATATTCTATTCAGATTTAAGAAAATTTGTCCGGCGCTGGTCACTATTTCAGTGCAATTAGTGGTATTTTTATAACTTTTATATCTTATATATTCGCATTGTATTTTAAATAATAATTATATTGCTTGTTGTTGTATCGTCCCCACCCTTGCCCACTGGTCAGTAAAGGTCATGGTTGTCTTGGGATGTTCATTCTTTATGATGTTTGATGTTTTTAATAAAGATGATTGGATAAAAAATCGTGTTAAGTCTCACACCCGGTCTACCTAGACATTTCTAACAGTATCTCATGATATAGCATGGTATAACCTCTGAGTAACCAATCAAATTAGACCTTCTATATATCTGTAAAACCTTTAAATTGTTCTTACCATGTTTCTGATTGGCTAAATACATCGTATCTCAATATGTAACCAATGAAATCCGCCAGTACTGAGACCTGGGGGTATGTGTAGTCGATTTGAACCTGTTAATAGCAGATCTTATTTCTCTACAGCTGCGCCTGTTTCAATTTTAGGAAAGACTTACATATGTACCCCCCTCGTCTATATTACATGTACAAAATTTATTTAAGTTTGCTTTGTTAATCAAAAACTAAGTGGAAAATAAACAGCTAAAATAATAAATTTTTAGTTACATTAGGCTAAATATATGAGAGGGGGGTACATATGGAAGTCTTGCCCAATTTTAATAAGTATGATATTCAAATATAAAGATTATTGCCTTTCGTTGGATATTTTATCTCATTTTCTTATGTATTGCAATAGGTTGTTTTGTTTGACTTTCGCCCAGCTTTATTGCCAATATTGTACTTAACGGCCTGTCCAATCAAATCAGAACTTGACCTTGTTGCAGTCAATGAAGCAATCATAGGGAAAAACGGTTGATGCACCCCATTTAAACCATTTCTTCACTTAAAACTTAGCTCAATAATGCTCAGATGATCCCTTGATATGTAGCTTTATAAATTACCACCTGCTTCAAATTCGCACGTGCGAAAACGAGCCGAAAAAAAATAAGTTGTACCCTAACCGCCCTATTTGTCTTGAACCCAGATAGGTAGTCGTTTCATTAGTACACATAATACTTGAATCTCATGTGAAGCAGCAATTAATATAATTTCCGTATTGCGTGTAGGAAGTTGCCTAACCACGGCACGAAGTGCCAGATGGAAACATGAAAGCCTTGGCTCTTACCTTTTGATGTCTGCGAAACCATGCCTGCCACAGCAAGAGGATTTAAGCAAAATTTTTCGGCTGCTAGACGACAACAGGGCGCTGTAGTGAGACAAGTTCTTGAAGGAAGAGGGGGGTGGGAGAGATACATGGCGGCTTGCGCCCCTGATATGAACCCTATCGAGCATGCCTGGGTGCCTTATGGCCGAGCCATCAATTACAGGGACAAATCTTCCTCAAACTCTACAGGGTTAGCTCGGGCCTCTGACAAAGAGTGGGACACTTACCCATTGACATCATAAACACACTTGTGGATAGTATGCCGGTATGACAGTAGTATTTCCCACGGTGTAGCTGTGTCACACAGACTGCGAAAGATATATCTCAATTGGTACTGTGCGAGAGATTAACGTTATCTGTCCGTCATAGCATGGAAGAAAGAGGATAGAAGGAAGCACATCGACTTCCAAAATCTGTTATCCAGTTTCACCAGCACAAAAGGAAGGGATTCAAACAGCGACCCTTGATATAAATCCCTCTGGCGCAATCGCTGATCGGTGAACATCATTACAGTGAATATTTTGAAAACTTGTGTCGAACACGTAAAGGTGTAAAAGTATAGCATATTAAACATGTCCGCTGTCTCCGATGTGTATTTGTGTTGTTTTTATTATTCATGATTATACAGACTTATAAGCGCATTTCCGTAGATCAAGACGCTGTACATACACACCAAATATAAGGGAAAAAAGAATAAATTTTCAAAGAAACAATGGTACCAAAATACCAAAAACTTCACATAAGGTTATAACAATGGTGCCACCGCACCGTAAATGACACAGAACTATAGGACATCAATAGAGCATCAGAATATGAGATACTAACATTGTATACAATGCAAAGAATAATACAATATGGAAGCAGTTTAAGAAATCATTAAAAGGTGCGCAGCACGATAATGCACAGAATATAAAAATTTACACATAGAATGAGAACATTTCTTACAAATTAAAAGGGCGGACTGTAGCAGCCTATACAATATCACACACTATTTTGCATAAAAAAACATAATATGACACTGAAAGGCACACACCGATACATCAGACCAAGACCACCATACTAGTGTTTTGTGAAAAGGTGTGTTTTAGGAAGCTTTTTAAAAGATTGCACATGGGGGCTTCCACGCACAAATTGGGCAAGGAAATTCCATTAACCTAGGACCACCTAAACAGGCAAATTGATTGTATCGCCATTAAGATCTTGTGGTATAGGGAATTACCAGACGGGTAGGATCTTGAACGGACCTAAGCCCGAAGACCAGGTTGATACACACAAAGTAGTTTCTTGCAGATATCTAGGCGATAAGTTGTGAAAAACAGTTGTAAACCCCCATGCACACCCCAAAATCGTAAACCTATTCTCTGCTGGACCGGAGCCATATGAACTCACGAAGTAAAAACAGCAGCGCTGGTATGTTATGACTTGAAAGATAAGGCGAGCAGCGCGATTTTGGAGTCTTTGGCGACGAAGAGTGTCAGGATTGACAGACGCCGAGCAAGATTGCCATAGTCCAGCCGAGATAGGATCAAAATCTTGCGGCATGTGAACACGTTGTTTGATCAATAAACGCGAAATTCTTGTAAGATTGCGCAAATGAAAGTTAGTGCTACGACAAAGGGAACTGACATGTTGTTTCATGTTTAAGGCAGTATGAAGGTAAACAGTTCTTTATGGTAGCAGAAGGGGTAATCACAGATCCACCAATTTTCGAAATCCAGGTCAAGACTGGATACAGCACTAGCATGCCAAGGCGATGCAAAGAAGAGGCTACGGTTTTCGAGCGGTGAGCCTCAACTTGTTTGCAAGCATCCATGATCGTATTTCTGCAATGCATTCGCTAAGCCTAAGCTGTGCGGCAGCTGCATCCGTTGGTGACCTTGGATCAAAACTAACTGATATTAAACTGGGGGGGCGTTCATCAGCGTAAATATGATAGGCAATTCGAAAGCATTTGATGATATCCGCAACGGTGAGAATACGCAGTGAAAATTGGAAGACCTGCGATAGACTCCTGTGGAACACCGTAAGTCAAAGGAGCTTTTCGGAGTTTCACCTAAACACATACTTTACTACTCCGATCCTAAGGTAGTATCAAGCCAAGATTGAGCATAGCCTGTAATACCAACTCCAATTGCATGCGGTCAACAAGGAGTCGTGGTGCAATTGTATCAAATGCCAGAAGCTAGGTCCAACCGGACCATACTAACGCTTCTTTATCCATTTCATTAAGAATATCGTTTCACCAAAAAGTGCCGGTCTCCGTCTATGAGATGATTAAAGCCGCTAAAAAGTTTCAGTAAGACCGTTATCAAGGAAATGCTTATTAATCCTAGAAATAGCAGGATAGTCGATGATCTTACCAAGAGTGGGCAAATTAGACACGGGACGGTAATTCTTTAAGGAGAGCCGGATTCAGAGACGGTTTCTTAATCAATGGAGTGATGATTGCCTCACGAAGGAACCTGAGGAAACAAACCCAATCTGAAAGGTTATGGATTATGGACATGATAATGGAAGGAGAATGTCGACACATTCCTTTAGCAACCAGGTTGGGATTGGATCTAGTGGACTAGTCTTGTTTGGAAGCTTTAGAGATAATCTTCCTCAACCTCATCTTCATTAAACAAAGCAAAAATGGTTTTTTTTTTTTTTTAAGTATTTCAACCCAGTTGGGTGTACGAGTACAATCAGAATTGGTTACTAGGTGTAAGGACATCTGGATTTAAACGAATAAAACCACTCTTCGGAAACAAGAAACCTACCATGTCATGACTTGGGGCAACATTTCCATTATTGTGCACAAAACACACATTATTCAAGTTCAGAACCTGATATCTGCCAACTTTGCTAGAAAAATAATGAGCAAACTTGTTACTAAGAGTAGCATTAGAATACACATGCAGTAATTTCTGAACAGATGAATTAAGTAGTGAGCTTCAATGTACGAAACATAGACTTTGCATCAGCATTTTCAAAGTACCTTAAAATACTCAACTTTACTCTTCCTTAATCACTTTTTAACAATTACACTGTGTTCAAATATGTGTCACGATCATAACAGTGCATGACTTTCCTCCATTGCGTTCCAGTTTTCTGCGCTTCCTTCTTGCCAACCTACTATATCAGTATTACCATTTTGGATTCTGAGTAAATTTACATGACCGCGTCTTTTCTTGACAGTGTAAATCAAGAAACTTCGCGAGTTTTAATGTTATATAGTTCAACCTGTAAATTAGGGGATCATCGTGTCAAGAACAATTATGTGCTTGCTGCAGATCAGATGCAAACGTCGCCATGTCTAAGTTTTTGAAAGACCTATCTTGATCAACCTCCTATCTGGAGGGGGTTAATCCTGCTCACAGCCTGTGCATTGGATCATGTGATGATCGGAGCCATATCGGAGTGGTGACACAATACGCTTATCAAAAGATCATCATCTGGGCGACTGATAACCATGATCCACAAAGTCATTACCAAGTTTATGAGTGGGCCAACGACGTATTTGCTGAAAACGTGTCTCAAAGGGATGCGAGATAATGAGACGAATCAGTGTTTAGATGGTTTATTAACATGGACGTTAAGATCACAACAAGAGAGTTTTCCTGGAGAGGAAGGTGGGGAAATTGCACTCAGGAAATCGTCAAACTCCTCCAGGAATTTTTGAGTCGAAAAACCATTTCTTTTGTGGGTTAGGGGGCGAATAAATGGAATCAGGCGGAATGTCTTAAATGATCCGTAATACAAGCATGTTCGAACGTAACAGAGTCAAAACCCGTTGGAGAAATTGTCAGCTTCAGATTGGATTTAATACTATACCAATACCTCCGTGTGTATCCCCAGGTCTGTTTAAAGTTAAGAAAAGCGTAACTGATGGAGTTACTCTCTCCTATGATGACCGGATCTTCTTCCACCAACCAGGTTTCTGTTAAAACCAAAATGTCAATATCCTTGTCCAAAATATAGTCGTGAATAGTATTGATTTATTGCCAATCGATTGGGCGGTCCAAAGATGAACATCGAGGTTTCTTTTTGAGTAAAATAATCTGCTGCTAGATGACCATGGTTAGCACTGCGGAGAGTTTTATTAAAACAGGGATGTAGTCCCGATCAGATGTTATTAATGTACAAATCCGTCTGTTTTGCCACCCCGTCTACTACGTTTGCGCCATTCGCCTTCGGCCAGCATGTTTTTAAAATGTGCTAACAATTGTAGTAGGTCAACAATAGGGGGGCAATGGAATTCATGTCCCAGACAAGTATCAGATAAAATGTTTAGTGACTGTAACTGTTATTTTTGAGTTCAGAGGAAATCCCGCCAACCGATACATGGCACGCTCCCTTCTATTGAGAGAATGCTGTGTTGTTGACATCTGGTACGGTTTGATTGACCACCAGGTAGCCCACTCGCAATACACATATTGACCGCACAGGTAGGACTAGATCAAACAAATATGTTGTTGCACCATTAACCTGACTTGAATGATAGATGACACCAGAATTAGGGCCTTGTCTGAGGCCTTTGTCACTTATGAATGATGTTAACCTGCGAAAACTTCTGGTTTTAAAATCTAAAGGCGATATTTATCAGTGACGGAAGTTTGCTATGACAAAACGCCGATGTGAGCGACAAGCAGAAAATCAGAACTTGACAACAACTCATAATTTGTTACAGGCTATAAACACTTTATTTAGTTATTAAAACTTCTTTTGCCTGGGGAACAAAAACATTTATTTATGTTATTTATTAAAACCTTCTTTTGCCGGGGACAAAATCATGCTCAACCGGTTCTTCATTTTGCCTCAGGGGATCAAAATATACTTAAAAATATGACATCATACAAACAATAATGTACACATAAATAATATATATATAAAATATACATTTTTAAAAGGTCGGCATAACGATAAACGAATAGGTGCCATGGACGCACCAATGGGGGGGGGGGGGACTGGCTGACCAGGGCCGGGCCAGTGGGCATGAAAGTGTATAGCCAAGGGAGCAGCCATCCAACACGGAGCAGGGATGGGGAAAACAGGATAACATAAAAACCGACAGGAAGCACAAGGGTTGCCCCTACCCCCAATTATATCCCCCCCCAGCTGGAGGCAGCTCCCCGTGCACCCACATGCATCTATCCTATGGGCAGAAAAATACGTCGCCATAGCCCCTAAAACAATAAATCAGTAAAATCAATCGGCAACTTTCCTGGAACCTTTATGATAAACCAATCCGTATATCCATACCAAATTTTTAACAATGTATGGATATTGCCTAGATAAACCAGGAGTGGATATTTATATTAACACAGTGCTTTGAAGCGTTGCAAGATTTGGTGGTAAGGGAGATTTTGCATAAGAATGGGAGATTGTTTAAAGGAAAACCCCCCCTTGAAGCATATTTCACTTTTGGCCTGCACAATTACAAAGAGGAATAACCAGATTACCACGGGCACCAGCTCTTGTCAAATGGTTGTGACGAATATCACTGTTAGAAATATATTGCACAGTGGTGAAGTGCAGAGGGAGGGAATTAGTCATCTTTTGTATAACAAATTTGAAGATGTTTATCGCAACGACATCTGATTTTTTCCCATTTTCAGTGTTGAGCAGTAACTCAGTTTGGGTACCTACGAGGAAGACCCATAATTATTTTGCCGGCTGTGTTTTGTAGGACGTCAAGTTTAGTGAGGAGGGTTTTATTGGCATTTCCCTACAAGACATCACAGTAGTCAAAGTGGGAATATTCAAGCTTGTATTAACAGGTAAGAGGTATCTCTGGGCAAAATATGTCAGTCTTCTGAGAAGCCCATTGCGTTGGGAACTTTACGTTGAATCGTGGAGATATTGGCAGTCCATTTAAGGGAAGAATCAAGCCAGACCGCCATATTGAAATTATCAACATTTTCAATGTGAGTACCATTGATGCAAAAACTGCAGGTCAACTCTCTACGAGCAAGCTTTTGCTGAGTTCCGCAACATACCCTTAGTTTTTGACCTTAAGAGTCAGAAAATTGGTATTGAGGCCCAATCCAACCTGGGGTAAGTTTGGTTTTTAGAACGTCGTTAATACCACGAACTGTTTTGCCTTACAAAGATTGCTGGTCATCAGCGTAGAGAGTGACCTTAGAGTTGTTTTGCATAGTTACAATGCGGGAGAGATCATTTATGTAAATAGTAAACAGCAAAGGCCCCAGTTAATAGAAACTTGGGGCACACCAAAAATTAACTGGGGCAGTAGTGTGGATAAGCTTTCCCCATTTTGGTAATTTGCTGAGCCCTCGCGAGATTATGATCCAACCAGTTGAGTTCCCGGCCTCACCCCAAGTTATGAAGTTTATTGATTAGGACACTGTGGTGGACCGTGTCGAAAGCCTTCTTTAAATCTAAAAACACTGCTCCGTAAAAAGGCCAGAGTTAAAATTATCAGAGGAATCAGTGACTTCAAGAAGGCGGTTTGCGTGGAGTGCTTTGACCTGAAACCCGACTGTTTTGGAGACAAAAGGTTATGTGTTTGTTACAAAATTATAGATCTGGCCATGTCCTAATTTTCAAAAATTTCATACATGATGGATGACAGTATGGGTCTGTAGTTATTATGCTAAGGTGATCACCTTCTTTCAAAATTGGCACACCTGCTTTTTTTTAACCATGGTGAAGGTACAACTCCAGAGGAGACAGACTAAAGTTCATGAATTAAGTTAAAGCCTATATCTCTGCTCAGCACCAATCTTGAGGATTTTGGAACTTATATTGCAAGACCATTTTGCTTTCTTGCAGTCTGATGCCCTTCAGGGAGCGGGCAAATCCCCTCAAGAACATCATCCGCCACAATCTTGGTAAAGCAGAACCTACTCTCCGCTGGTATTGTCTCCTCAGTACATGAACATTCATCATAAGTTGGGTTATTGGTGGTGAAGGCATCAGCCAGATTCTGTCCTATATTGGAAAAACTGATTTAAAATCGCACAATTAATTTACCATCGTTAATTATGTTTTCCGCCATCTCTAATGGTGTTGATAGAAGGCTGCTTGTAACCAGGAAGAACAGATTTAACAGTCTTCCACAATTTTGTGAGTTCGAGCCAGCTTCCTTGATTGAGGAATTAAAAAAAAATCACGCTTGAGTCTAACCGCGAGATTGTTGAGCGACCAAATATAGTGTTTTTAAGTAGCAAAATAGTATGTTTTTTTTAGTCGGTGCGTTACTGTTTTATGGTGCATTTTGGAAGTCCATGTTCCCCGCATCATATACCCACCTTGAATTTCATTGCCCCCCCCCGGGGGGGTAAATAGAAAAACACACACACACAAAACTCTAAATCTGGATCGGGGTAATGGACATTGTTAAGGGGTGTTACCAGCCTGTGCCACATCTCAAAAATTTAGTACTTTCTGAAAATAAGTATAGGGTCGGATGGAGTTGTACCGGATACTTGGAAAAATACTGTCTAATAACAAAATTTATTTATAGGTCAATGAAAGTTCTGCAAAAGCTGGGGTATACGTTTATTTGTATTTCGCATGTGATGTTTAGGGTTTTTGAGACTTATCACAATGGATGGATGACCACATTGAATAACGGCATCTTTCACCGTTTCATTATAATTTGATTGAAAATTGGAAATGTAAACTGGCTTAAAGCAATAACAGCACATTTTTTAAGAACGCCCCCCAATTTTCTAAAAATGTTGAAATTTTGGCTACTAAACTATACCTGATGTGAATGGTAAAGCTCGAACTTGTCTACGTTTCGCAAACATGGCAAAAGATGGAATAGTATAATAACTTGTATATCGATAAGAATTCAGTGGCTGCTGGAAACGTCATTTCAATATATGAAATAGGCAGGAAATAGCGCCATGTACGTGTCTACACTCATCCATTAGTTGTTCACTTGGTTTAGGCAAGTCAAGTTAGAGGTCATTTTCGTGAGGTGACACGTTTCTCAATGGCCGGACAGAAATTTGGCGTTTTCCAGCTCCCCGTTGGCCCCCGTTAAATTACATCGGTGATGTTGATTGTAATTACAAAGTCGCTTCTATATGACATATACGACTTTTTGAGCATTACCATTCGCAGGTGTAGTTTTATAAACAATTACCAACACTTTTAAAAAATTCTGTAAATTAACCGACATCAAATTTACGGAAAATGTTTTCTTAAAGCAATAATAACACATTTTTGAAGAGCGCTCCCATTTTTTCACAAATTTTGAGATTTTTACACGGTTGCATTGTTAACTGGCTAGTAAACTATACCTGCGAATGGTTAAACTCGAAAATGTCTATGTGTCGCAAACGAAGGAATTTTGTAATTAGAATAATTAATATCGGAGATTTCCGATAATAAATTCAACGGCTGCTGGAAACGGCCTTCCAATATGAAATAGACGGGAAATAGTGCCATGTACGTAATCTACGCTCATCCATTGTTGTTTTTTGGTTCAGGTAAGTCAAGTTGGAGGTTATGTTCTTGAGGTGGCACTATTTCATCATGGACGGACATAAACTTAGCATTTCCAGCTCTGCCGTTAAAGCAATATTGGCACATTTTTTGAAGAGCGCCCCCAATTTTCGCAAAGTCGAGATATTTTGGCACAGTAGTGACGTTGGGGGAGAGCGTGGTATTAGTGGTTAGGGTTGCTTGCCTAGTGGCGCAAATATATAAAAACAAAATTCCCGGGTTCGAATCCCGTGCGGGTGGTTCTGTCACTTGCTGGGATTAACTCGGGTGCTCAATTCTGGATTTGATGTGACGACCTATTGATTAAATAAGAATACCGCTTCTCCATGGTTCATCTGGAATTGGGCAAATGAATCATGAAAGCATCCCGTTCCTTCGGAGTGTTGGGGGGACGTTAAGCCGGGGTCCAGTGTACCAGCAGAGTCAAAACTGTATCATGTACATCGCAGGTCAGTGTCGAATTAAGAGTAGGGTGCAAACCTCTGACTGTTCCAATCCGCCCCCCGTTCAAAAAAAAAAAAACGCGTGGCCATGGTAGGAGCGTCCGTATCATAGATTGACAGCCGGCCCCGGATGCAGCTTACACAGTTTGAACAAATCATGAACACCACCACAAGCCATTACTGATGACTTGTGGACACGAACTACGAACGAACGAAACGGACGTTGGTAATTTTCTAGGAAAAACTTACCTGCGACGAGAATGCTAAGCAAGGCGTATTTATCATAAAAAAAGCGATTTTGTAATTAGAATTGGGATCCCAGATTTGACTTAACGGCAGAGCTAGAAATGCTATATACGTTTATGTCCGTCCATGATGAAATAGTGCCACCTCGAGAAGATAACCTCTAACTTGACTTGCCTGAACCAATAAAACAACTAAAGACAACTATTTCCCGGCTATTTCACATTTGAAGGCCGTTTCCAGCAGCCGTTGAATTATTATCGGGATCCCCGATAATAATTATTCTAATTACAAAATTCCTTCGTTTGCGACATACAGACATTTTCGAGCTTAACCATTCACTGGTATAGTTTACTAGCCAGTTATCAATGCAACCGTGTAAAAATCTCATTTTTTTGAAAAATTGGGGGCGCTCTTCAAAAAAAATGTGCTAATATTGCTTTTAAGTACAGTCTGGGATCCCAATTCTAATTAAAAATCGCTTATTTTATGATAAATACGCATTTTTGAGTATTCTCGTTCGCAGGTGGTTTCCTACGGCGCGGCGGTCCGCTAAGTACGTAATCCTGTTTCTAGAATTGAAAAAAAAATAAATGTTGGCGTAAATTGAAACCAGCGTTTGAAAATTCTCAAGACTGGAACCGAAAGGCATTGTGGGAAAAAGGGATGCGGCCCGTAGCGATTGCGTGTTCACTTTTCCGTGTCTGCGAACACCGAAGTACCCGACATAAACGTTCAATTTTCTCGATAGGTTCTATAGGTTCAGACCCAATTACGATACATATTCAAAACAAAACATAGTAACGGACCCTCTGATGCTAAAATCTCCATAGAACCCCTTTGTTTTCCGGAGATATTTGAGATTTAGTTTCATTTGCATACATTCGCTATGACGGACTGATAACATTAATCTCTCGCGCAGTACTAATTTAGATAATATCTTTCGCAGTCTGTGACACAGACTACACCGTGGGAAATACTTACCGGACCGCCGTAGTGGTTTCCTTGACTATTACCAACATAAGTGTGCAAAAATATCAAATTTTGATAATTGGGGGCGCTCTTCAAAAGGTGCTGTTATTGCTTTAAATTCAGTAAAAACAAAATTGTATAAGAAATGCCATTTGAACTCTTTCAATGTGATAATTTATGTCATAAATTTGAATTTTGGCGTTTTTATATTACGCGCCATGATAAAAAAAATCATACAAAAATTGAACTTGTTAATTTACAGAAATTCCCAAAATTTCTAGCAGCAAACTTCTATATTATTAAATTACGGATAATTCTATTAAAATACGCAATGTCTTCCGTAATCTGAGGCAAATTTCTGTAAAAATGCTATAAAAGTTCCGCAGATTGAAAAAAGCTTCTATTGTTTTACGGAAAAGTCTGTAAACTTACTGAAAACGTCTGCCAGAAATTTCCGTAAATTTACAGATATATTTTTAACATTGAACGTGCAAAAATCTCAAATTTTGAAAATTGAAAGGGTTCCTCAAAAAATGTGCTGTTATTGCTTTAAACATAGGCCTATGAATATTACATGCTTAGAGGGTACTTGGTACGGTCCATCACCCCTCACCCTAAGCATGCTAAGGTTGCGGAGTGAGACAGTGGTTATAGAACTATCAAAATCACTTAGCGTTACATTAGCAGTATGAATATCAAGGATTTGCATATTATTATTGGAATAATTTTACTATGCAATCAACCATATGTTTTTTATAAACAACCGATCGGCAACAAATACCAGCAAAAGAAAGCAGTAGCGTTATCAAAATTATCGGTATGCATATATTTAATTGCATAGCATCCCGGGGCACTTGTATTCCTTGTATTCTAAGGTGGGAGTTGGATATCATGTTCGTGTGGCCTCCCAAAATGTACCCTAAACTCGTGTTTGCACTTCGCAAGAAAACCGCCCTAAACACGTACTTTGGTTTGATTTTGCTACCCTAAACAAGTATTTTGGTTTGATTTTTCTCCCCTAAAAAGAATTTTAATGGTTTGATTTTGCTACCTAATTTCAAAGCTCATTTTAGAATAAGCACTCTATATATCCGGTCGAGTAATCATCCGAGTTTATGGTAAACTAGATGTACAATATTGAAAAACATTGTTTATCGCAAAAACTATACATATATCAGGCTAAAAACGATTCTTTTTGCCGGAAAACAATGTTCATCGCCGAGAAACTGTGTTTTTTTTTTTTTTTTTTTTTTGCTTGATAAACCTTGTTTTTCGATAAACGAAGTTTATCAAACGAAAACCGTTGTTTATTGAATGAAATCCGTATCAATAAACTGAGTTTTTTTCGATAGGAAACATGTTTTTTCGAAAAACAGTGTTTTTCAAATGATAAACCTTAAATTTTGATGAACTGCGTTTATCATCTGATAGGCCTAAGGCTTGTTTTTCGGGGAAAAAACAGATTATCGAAAAACTGAGTTTATCAGAAACTATTTTTAAACAGTTTATTAAATTGAAAAACAATGTTTATCGACTGATAAACCATGTTTACGCAGTGTGTACTTGTTATTAAACCAATGGCGCGCGACGTCTAATTTTGTGAATTTTTGGCCGCCACTGCCTGTTGAACGCGGTCGCTTGATTGACGCCCTCTCTTGAAAAAATAGTAGAAGGGAGACAAGCTGCAAATAGCTTCAATAATAGCAAATCGGCGTGTGGTAAGTGTTTTCTTTCCTGATTTTGTGCCGCTAATACTCGTCTTAATTTACATTATTTACTTGTGATTGTCCACTGTGGTAATCGTGAGGGTAACACAGAAAAGCCTGTAATTGTTAAAAGTTGAAATATCTGCTCTACAGCTTGGCAAAGAGCACAAACAAATGGGTACAGTACATACTCATGCCTCATTACATTTACTCATTAAAGGTTGCATTTCGTGATTTCAAGCATCTTCTTTGTTTATTATTCCTAGATCACTAGATATCTTGAGAAAAGCTTATTCCAAAAACTTTGAGCTGATCCGTATCTTGCGGTTTTGTGTTATGAGGCATTGCTCGTTCCCACGGTCCCATAGGCTAACGTGCTCTACCTTGTCTGTCCATTTACGGACAGAAATCAAATTGCGAATTTCTGTCAGATGAGAACCGAATTGTGCCCAACGTAAGATTTTGGGCACACATGGGATTGCTAAGGCCTTAAAAACGGTTCGGATGATATAAAATCTCAACATTTTTTAGGTAAGTCGGGGGGACGAGGTTCACGGTGGATCACGAAATGCTCCGTTAATTATAACGGTGGACAATAATTTGCAACGCAGGCGGCCTTTTTCAAAGAATGTTCCACCATACATCGATATTGGGTCTTATCATGTTACTACTGCAGAAAGTCCCAGCTGTGTGCAAGATCATCCATGTTTCGTGTCATGAAGTTGGTGGATGAAATTTTAATACGTGAGTTCGATAATGCAACAGGCATCTATTGTTTTCATATCCCATTGGCCTCCGTGACCCCATCCCACGCACAATAAAATTCATGATTCGGAGATGGACACGGAGGTCAATCGGGATAAGAACATTGTTGTTGCTTATTGTAGCGCAGCAGTGCCTGAATTATCGAAATCGCTTATTGGCGTGTATCACACTCACTGTGTAGGGCGCACACCACCAAATAACGCTCCCATTGAAATACACGCTAAAATGACTTGAAATAAGTTCAAATTTCAACCCCACGTGACATCATATTTGGTGTTTTGAAGATATTTCTATATCAAAAAAGATGAAAATTTTTTTAAAATCATGGTAATATGATGCCGATACAGGATAGAATTCGAGATACATGCAGGCTTGTGAATAGCGCCACCACTTTTTCCACCCGACACGTAAAATCCATAGCCGTATCCGAGCACGGAGTACTTCCGACAGCCTAATTTATTTGTAGATTCAAATTTATTTATTTTCTGATATTCCAAGTATAAAACATTGTCTGCACTATTCATTTACATTTGACAATCAACAATATCTACGCACCATGCTACACCAATTTGCTTACAATCGACGGTATGTTTTTACCGGAACTACCCACCATTACACACCACCAAATAATCCTCCCATTGAAATACACGTTAAAATGGCTTAATGTAAGTTCGTTTTTCAACCCCAATAATTTTTGATGTTTTGAAAAAAAAATCTATATCAAATAAAGATGGAAATTTGTAAAAAATCTTAGATTTCGAGATACGGGCACGTGAACAGCGCCACAACTTTTGTTGTGTTACCTGTAGTGACTACAGTTGCTGTCAAAATCCTTCAGTACAGTTCAGACATACACTTGCATTCCTGCCAAAAGAATGATGCACCACACTGGGTTGCATGCACTGGATGCAGATACGTGCGTATCCGCATCAAGGATTGCTAAAGGATTTTGAGGAAAGAATTTGGTATTCTGCCAACACCCCCAGCCCGAGTACCACGGTCCCGTAACGCTATGGGAATTTGGTGAGAAA
>JAMKCH010013081.1:0-27142 GCA_023653785.1 Ophioderma brevispina
GACTCCATCCCATCCAGTCCCCTGAGCGAACTCGCTTTATGGTGAGTCAGCTGAGAAGGAACGATGGATGGCGTGGGGCATGTTGGGTAATTATGTCACCTCGGGAACCACACCCCTTTTGGGTATGGGTATAATGTTAGGGATATATTTGGAGGTTCTGCATCCCCAGAGAGGACGCAATTTATATTGAGTCTACGTCGGGTAAGTATTAGCCCGCCCTTAGTAAACTACAAGCACCAAGGTTGTTTTGGTAATTTCAATGGAATGCATATCTATTGAAAACACTGCTGTTCTCTTTTTTTGTCAAGTTTTCAGTGTTAAAAACTAATTATGAGAATTCCAAACTGTTCCTGCAAATTTCAAATATTTTGACCTCTCTTGGGTGAGTCCAATGATAGTGGCGTTAATTCTTTATAAATATTTAAAAATAACCGTCGGAGTTGAATTCTGCTTGTTGTCACAGTGGTGCCTGTGGTGTTGAAAGCTCTAAACATATGATGAGAGAGAGGTTCGTTATAGTGTGGGTAAGTTAGTCTCCATTTCTTTTTAACTGAAATTCTAGTTTTAAAGACTTTCAACACAACAGCAGGTGTCTTATCAATGCGTAACAAACTTGATGAAGAAGCATAAACAGGGAAGAGCCATCCTTGTTCTGGTAGTATTTTAGAATTTGCACTCTCTTTGTAAAATCCTGTACCCATCTTTTTGGGGTGGTCAATTGCAAGATCATAGACTACATAGCCAGATTATTACTCGTGGTGTATCTATTACCAAAGCTACTCCTGTCTACCATGGCAGCTACTGCACAGTACACACTGGCAATTTGCGAATCACCAGTGATAGGTGCACAGAGACGTGTTATTGCAATACCACCCCCAATGTCAACTTGCTATGTAGATGACATACTATTATATGGCCAGATTCTTACCTGTGTGGTAGCCTTATACTGCAGCCCAGTGCGTTACTTTCTTTTGACATTGGGGGGGGTGGGGTGACGAAAAGTTATGAATGAAACAGGGTTTGCTGCAAAGATCCATACTTAGCCACAGGGGCGGGCCAAAGCGCTGCTAAAAAGGTGCCATTTAGAAGCTAAAATCCTTACTGTAATTGCAATTAGAACAAAATGCGCGAAATTTACCAATTTTTAAACTATTATGCGTAAAATATGAGGTTATTTGTCAAAAAAACGGAACAGCATCAAACACTTGGAGGGATTTACGCCTATGACTGCACGCTACTCCATGTCTCCCCAATTTGGCAGCTACTGCACAGTGACACACTGAGCAATTTGCGAAAAGCATCCGCAGGATAGGGACTCTCAAGTATACCAGTTCTTAGATGTACAGTACAGTGATGTGGCCCCAATACAGGCAATACTTAATACCAATTATAACTAAAAATGTTTGTCAGTGTGTATATATGATGCTTTGATTAAGTTGCGAATTTGATTGAGTTTTTGTGTCATTTCTTTTCTGAATAATAATAAGATAATAATAATATGAACATTTATAAGCGCACACAATACGCCTTCTAAAGCGCTCATGGCGCATGGGAGCTCAGCAAAGCAGGAAGGAGACAAGTTCATTACAAAAGAACAATTCAAAATACAAATTCAAAACAAGTAAACATGATCATTAATAATAAGCAATTCATAAGAGGTTTGAGCACAGCCTTGAATGACTCAATGGATGAACATGAACGGATGTGATTAGGGAGTGAATCCAAAGGCGAGGAGCAGCACACTGAAGATCTAGCACCCATGACCTTATTGAACTTGGATAACCAAAAGGTTTTTCTCAGCTGAGAGCAAACCAGAGCGGGGGGGTGGTATGCATGACAAGATCGTGATATATGAAGGTGCTTCACCATGAATGGCACGATATGTGAGCGAGGCGAAGTTGTATTTTATCCTTTAGTGAACATGAATTCTTTAATCTCATGTTAAGTATGTCTTTAATAAATCAAGTATTTGACGCCCATCTTCAATACTTACAGGCCGGTCCTTGAATATTTTCCGATTCCGTGACGCGGACATAAAAAATAGTCGTGTCTAATCCAATTTATAATAATGCGGCTAAACGTCGTAAGTATAAGTGTAAGAGATGTTGTTTTGATAAATAAAAAAGACAGCCCCTGAATATTTTCCGTATTCCGTGACACATACATGACATGGTCCTTGTCCGTTCTCTCGTAAAAAAAAAAACCCCCCAAAAACAACAATCCACTATATAAACGGCTGCTAAATGTCGATATAATGTTGTGTTGAATTGAGATATTATTTTTCTATTGCGAGTGCGCAAGAACTGTGACCTAGTGCAGACAACAATCATGGCTGACACTCGGCGATTTCAACATCTTTCGCGGGAGGAATCAATGAGAAAAAAGTTACGTCAACGCAAAAAAATACTATCAAAGCCAACGCAAAAGCATGCCGAGCACTCAGGGCGTTACTTGGGACGAAAGTGACGAATTTGACGACGGGCGTGTTCGAAAGTTTTTCGCAGAAAACTCAATAAAGTACTGGAAGGATTTTGGTTGGCCGCTCGTAAACAGAAGCAGAGTGGTGAAAGTAAGCAAGGCCAAAGTTTCTACAAAGCATCGACACTCGAAAATCTTCGGCCATAGTCTGAAATTGCCTATCTTAAGGCGCCACCAAACAACAGGGTTTGATACATTAAGGATAAGGAATAAAGCTGCAATTGAATCTTCAAAGGCCGCGCTACGGGAGTTGAAAAAAAACCTCGGTAAAGGTGAAAGTTCTCATTCACCCAGAAATAGCCGAGGCCGATTTGCAGAAGCGTATAGCAATTTAACTTCCAAGGTCACGATCCAGTTGAGCTTCAGGAAAAGGTTCAATTTGATATTAGATTTTATTTTTTTCGCCGGGGAGCGGAAAATATGCATGGAATGACCAAATCCCGCGGCAGCAAGAATGGATGTGAATACTGGAAGAGATAGTTGTGCAATGCTATTGATGAATTGACAAGAATCACAATGAACTAGATAGGAGAGCTACACAGCAATGATGCCGGAGTTACCAGGTTAATCCCCGATGACCCAGTTAATCATTTGAAACCTACTTCAGCACCTTAATCACAATTGTGAAAGGCTTTGGCAGTGACCTAGGGAGAAAATCAATATAAAGGTGAATTGATCAGGTGTGGTACTACAGCAAATGTTTTGGCGTTGACACACTTCAGGGTTAATGAGGAAGCTAAGTATGAAATACGAGCTGTCTCAACTATATACCAATCAGTCAGTGCGAGTTACGGGTGCCACAATCATATCAAGAAAAGAAGTATGCAACTCGCATTATAAAGGCGGGGACTGGACATAAATCTGTAAGCTCTAGCCTGCTATTACCAACGAGTGTCTGAATAAAGGAAGAGGAAAATGGGTGAACTCTCTCAGCGAGATCTAGTAGGCCATGAATTTGATTACCAAACTGCTAGTTCATCGATGTCAAACAAAGTAGATACATCTAGTACTGATTCTTTTAGGCAGGCCGTGGGACCAAACTCAAATGCTGAAATGCCAGACAGACTGGAGATTTAAATGATTTGGGCGATCTTGGACTACAGTTTGGTTTGCGGCAACCTGTGTTTGTAGACCTGGGACCAAGTTCTACCTCTACTGTACATGGGGTCCATGCCTTCAAGTTCAGCACCGGCAGCTCAGCCACAATCAAAACTAAGCGTTGAAGCCACCAAATAGGACACTTCAAGATATAGTAGTATGTTAACAACTCCAGTGCAGCTCAACCAAATCAAACGCTAGCACCATGGCTAGTAGGCCAAGACCCAGTTCAACTGCAACCATATCTGCAGAACCAGCGCAGTTCCAACAATTCCAGACTGCGAATTATCAAATCCTCAACAAGCGGATGTAGTGCAAGCTCCAAACCAACCTCCACAGTCTCCAACGTGAGCCAGCAGGCATCATTCCAAAGATTTTTCTTTGAGTCCATTGCTAAGGAGATTTGGATGAAGATCCATTTTTGACAGCAGACAAGGAGTTCACATGACCATTACTGCAGGAAATCAAGTGGTAACAACAGCTCAGCGAAAGTGTAAAGCTGAGATCACCACGGCGGAGATCAACTCTTCCTTCTTTTAGTGGCTGCACCAATTAACACTTAGTTGTGAATGTTTATCCACACCATAATGACCATTAAGATATTTGCTGAAACAGAACTTGTATATTGTTTCTTGTTTTCATAAGTTTTCATGGTGTTGGAATTTTTGATGAAAGCAATAACACTGTGGAATTCTTATCCTGATGATCCCCTGTTGAATTGAGACATAATTAGCATTTCACAAGCAGTTTTGAGTTAGTGACAATAGAAAGGAGATGTTATTTGACATTGAAGCTCATGGATATGGAACCTACATGTATTTGGAACTAATAATCGCTGACAAGTTTCCGTCATGGTTCAATGAACACGCTGTGAATGTATGCTTCATTCAAAGATAGAGGTAAGTCATTTCTTTTGTTTTCCAATTTAAGATTAAAGATTCATGTTCCCAAAGGATAAAATCGTTGCCCCCTGCTTGTTCTCACGAAATACGGGAAAATATCTACGTTCTGGTGCATCTTCCATTAGGCTTATGGGATATGGCCGAACGAGATATTTCCCGGATTGCGTGACACAAGCAGGCGGGTAACTAAATAGTCTTCTGATTCGTATTCAGGTTGACCATGTTAGAGATGTGCTGTTATGTGGGCTGGGCCTTCGCTCGGGCATTGACCCGTGAAGTATTTTTTTTTTTTTTCTTTTTTTTTTTTTTTTTTTTTTTTTTTTTTTTTTTTTTTTTTTTTTTGTTTTTTTTAAGACCCATGGAAGGAATGCAAAGGGCTCTGGTCATTGCTAACATCCTTTGACAGGATGTTAAAACTGCAGGAGAGATGCTTCATAAGTTGTTGCTCTTAGTGCCATTAGAAACATTACAAATCTGGAGTCGAAAAATTAGTACCATTTGAAATTGAAATTATAACAAAAAATTTGCTAGAAGTTTTAGATATGTATTTTTAATCTTTAGATTGTAAAGAATTTCTAGAACAATTTACAAGTTTAGAGAGTAGCTATTTATAGGTATGATTTAATTTCTCAGAAATTACCACAAACTAACACAATGTATTAGTAATTCTCATTAAGTATATGTTATGGTATAATCCTTAAAATGGTATTTGATGGACAAATCAAAGGGCATGAACCAGTTTATGGTTTGATATAACACTTTGTCCCTGAATTTCAAAGATAAGCTCTATAGGCTTTGTTGCCCTCATAATTCAGACATTTTTGGCACCAAAATCTTGTTTCACTTTTCGGCCAAAAAAAGACAGCCTTGTGGTGCTAATCTCTAGGAAATGTTGCACAAAGCTTGATGGGGTAATGCTTCATCAGCACCTATTTCTGCATTAGTATGTAAAACACTGTTCTATTGATGGGTGAAAGGGACTGTGTGCTTTACACCAAATAGTACTTGAGGAAACCAGAACTTTAATTTTGTGGAAGGGTGGTTGCATGCTACAGTTTCTGTTCATATCTCACTATTTTTTGTGTAATTGATGTTTTTTTTATCTAGGCTGCTTTCCAGGAGAATGTAGGTAGACAAGGAACATTTCCTCATGGTATTGACATCCTCACAACAGCCGACTATTTCGCCGTGGGGAACAGGACAAACACATATCTCACTATCAGGTAAGAGATATTTCCTCATATTGGTAGTAGCTTCACAACAGCAGATCACTTTGCTGTGATGAACAGGACATAACTAGAACTTACCTTAAGGTGAGGGACGTCTTATCATAGTTTTGATAACCTCACAGCAACTCACTGTTTTGCTCTGGGTATTTGGACAAGCAGATGTCTCGCTACAGTGGGATTAAAAATTACTTAGACAGAAGACTCGCACAACTTATGTAAGCGGAAACAAGTAGATGCGGATGGTTCGGCGCTACGGGACGCATTACACATTCGGAAATGAGGTGCGTTGTTCCTCCTGGCTCACGCAGTCCATGCGCGCTTGTGTCCAATTTTGTCCAATAAATTATTGAGACTGTACCATGTAAGAGACATTTTGTCATGTTATTGATATCCTCACAACAACGGACTACTTTACTGTGGGGTACAGGACAAATGCATCTCTTTTTCAGGTAAGGGTTTCTCATAATATTGATATCCTCACAATATTTTACTATTTTGCTGTGTCTAACAGGACAAACACATATCTCACTATCAGGTAGGAGATAGTTAATCGTAGTATTGACATCCTCGCAATTGGCAACTACTAAGCTGTGGGGAATATCTCACTATCAGGTTTGAGACATTTCATTATGATAATATTAGTATCCTAGCAAAAAAATGAATACGCTGCTGTCAGAAACATACCGCACTATCACGTACCGCACCATCAGGTAAGGGAGATTTTTTCATGGTACAGATTGCTTCACAACAACCGACTATCTTGCTGTGGGTAACAAGACAAGCACACCTCTCTAACAGGCAAGAGATGTTTCATCACAGTATTGAAAACTTTCCTGTGGGGGAACAGGACAGAGACATATCTCACTATCAAGTAAAGGACATTTCTTTTGCAGTATTATTATCCTCTGCATGAAGCTGAACCAGTTAGGTGATCTTGTAAGTGATCAGTGATAATCTTGTGATATACACTGAGCATGGATGATCTTGATGTAGTGTGAGTACATAAAATAAATTTCGGAATAAACGTTATGGTTGGGGGCAGGGGGAAGGACACGACCTGCTCGATTTGGGCATTTGGGATTTCCAAACGATAATTTATTGAATTCTTACGTGCATTTTCTATGGCAGCCTCGGTCCCAGTGATATTACAAAATCACCATAAACCTTTGTTCAATAAATCTTAGTAATATCACAAAAATTATGGAATAAATTATTGACTTTAAAATCCATTGGGGTTAGTGGATTAACCCCACTGCAAAACAGTGTAATTTCCAATTATGATCATTTAGGTTTAAATATATCTGACCAGACATAGCCTTTAGTCAAGTCTTTGTCCGATATGCGTAAGAGTGCCCTTCACCATTAAGTCTTTGAAAAAGACTAGCACTCATGTTACGCCGGATGTTGATGCCGATTTTAAATTCACTGTTGCTGTAAGGTTGGCATGTCCTACCACCCCTGGTTGAGTGACTTGCATGTCATCAGGCAACTGTTTGGACATATGACATCACACACAAAACTTTTCTCTGTTTTCTTTGCAGTGTTTATGTATCCCAGTTTGAGGAATACACATTATCACTTATAGATCACTTGGTTAAAGTGAAGACTAGTCATTGGGACAGGTAAGTGTGAAAGAGAGTTCCTTGCCACCATGCCACAACTTCATGCCCTAACTTCATGCCCTGTCTAAAAATAATGCTCAAGACTGCTGAAGTGTATGTGTAAACCAGTGGATAGAACACTCAACCGATATGCCAAAGGTTTTGAGGTTAAGCCCCACTGTGGCCAATATGTTGCGTCTTTGAGTAAGGCACTTTACCTCAATTACTCTTCGCTAACCAGGTGTACAAATGAGTGCTGGTATTATTCAATGCTGGGGAGGTAACAGACTCTCTATGGAGGAGTGACTTGTGTTTATATGATGGGAAGCAGTGGCGGCGGCAGACCTCTTTTTCTGGGGGGAAAAACAAGGGGCAAAGTGAAATTTTTTGGGAAAAAAGTGAAATTCTGGGGGGGGGGGCAAAGTATCAAATATTTGGAGATTTTTAACCAATTTTGAAATCGCTGATTTTTCCCTAAATTTGGTGATTTTTGGCCCCAAATCGCCGAATTTTGCCAAAAATCCCTCATTTTTCTTTTGGCCAAGGGGGCAAACTAGGGGGCAAGAAAAAAATTGGGGGGGGGGCAAAAGCCCCCCCCCGGCACCGCCACTGATGGAAGTGTTAAAAAATCACAAAAATACAAAGATGACAAGTAACATACATTTGCCAAAAGATGTTCTAAAATTCTTTTTGAAATGCGTAAATATTGTATTTCACAATGACCACACTCAGAGTTGCACTTTTGCAGGAAGGTAAGTTGCCTGACTGTAATGTTTTGAATGTTTCATGATATTGGTAGGCAATATTAAATATTATAATAATAAGACTTTTCTTATTTCAGTTCAGAAAAATAAACTTGCGATTTTAGGCCCTATTACCAATATTGCAAAACATGGCTTTTACTTCTCAGTGGGACAATTATATTCTTTACCTTGATTTGTGCTCTATTCTTTACTCGCCTACTAATTAATAATGTTATTGAATTAACATTTCTGTTGTTTCTTAAATTGTAATAATTTTTTTTCAGTGCAATGCGGGATTTGACCTCTCAAGCCCTACACAATCTGACTTGTAAGGCTCCTGAATACATGGCCAAAACAGGTAACAGATAATTTTTTGAGTGAGCATATGAAAACTTTTTTTAAGATTAGGACAATACCGCTTCTACAAAAATGAAAAAGTCATATGATGAAGTCTGATTTTTTTAGCTACAGAGCATCAAAGATTTGCATGTGTTCAACACACCCATTGCTACTTTAAAATATTACTGGAAGTTAGAATTGAAATTTCCCCAAAAAAGCCTAAGAAATTATACACAAAAATGGCACAGACAAAATCTTTACCACTCAAATGGTTTGACTAGTCCAAACATTATGATTAATTTCAAATTTCATTTAAAGACTTATCAACATTTTATGACTCCTCATTTATGGAAAGGGTCACATTTTAGACACCAACACTGTTTTGGCTCTGACGTCGTCTGCTGCACCTAGTTTATTTAATGGTGTGGTTCCTATGAGGAGGATCCAGATCAGAAAATGGGTGTCATAGTTGCTAATGTATTGTCATTGCCAATTTCAACATTTCTTTTTCAATTTCACATTTCGTTTAGAAAATTATCAAAAATCACAATTAGTTATTGTAGTTTTAAGAAAAGCTTGTCTTTCATTGCCTTTCAGTTCTACCTTCCCTTATACCTTTAACCACTGGCATAGACCTAAACACCAGGCATGGAGCCCTTTTAGCCACTGCAGAAATCACACACGCCTTGTTCATATTAGCAGAGCAGAATTCTCAGTCAATAGCAGATATCATTGATGAAGCAACCATTGCTGGCATGAAAGAAATCACAAGAAAGGTCAGTTGTATAATTATGTTTTGGCTATAAACTTTTAAAGACACTATCAGTGATTCCTGCAAGAACATGAAAATAATATAGAAATACTGTAAAAGTAAAAGATGAATTAAAAAGAAACCCCACTGTATACTTTTTATATAAAAACTTGATAAGAAGGGAAAAAATAGCTGTGATATACAAATGTGATTCAATTGCATGTAGCTTTAAAGGCACTATCAGTGATCTACCTAAAAGAGTCAAAATATACGAAATTTGCAGGTGTACTCTAAAAGTGAAGGATAAGTCTTAAATACATTATCCCACATGGGATTTAGGCCCCCCAAAGATGAGATTTTTCTGAAAAAAATTGACTTTATGAGGGCGCTGTGCAAAAAATGAGTGTGTCATAAATCTCTAGATTCTTGTTACTGACATGGATGTGCAAACACAACTTGCAATTGGTTGGCTTGAAATCCACATATTAAAGACAAGGCAATACTTTTTATTTCTGTAATTTCTATACGTGCGTATCAAAATTTTGACTTGAGATAAAAAAGACCTTTTCCTTGTGAATGTCCCAGATTTATAAGCGTAATACTGTGCACCATGCCCTGTACAGTTTGAACTCAAACACAAACATTATTGATCTTTGTTTATTCTGTACGGGTTTAAACCACAATCAGCTGTTTAGTATAGATTTTGAGACACCATCGCTGTATATCTATTTAGAAGAGACGGTATGTCAACTTCTCAAATATTTCATTTTTGCACTATTTTATGTTTTTGGCCCTACATTAACGTAGTTATATGGAGTTGTACATACTTATCTTTGATTTATAAGCTAAAAAAATGTATTTCCATTTTTATTTAATTCTCATGCATTATCGCTGCTTATCCCTTTAATTAATGAAACAGGCTACTGGCCCTGCATAAATAAAATACTAATATTGTTCTCCAAATTCCCACCAGAGAAAGTTGAAACAATGGTGTGCAAATAAATATGCTTTACAAAAATTGTGGATGAGAAGCAGAGTTTTGATACTGTTCATAATCATACATTTGAACAGGATGTCTTTATTGACAAATTTATGCTTTATGATGAGTGTATATCTTTGCCCTGCAGATGGAAGGAGCAAAAATGTTCAAAGGCATCGGCGGTAATATCTTAAGACCGGCAGCCTGCAGACTTATTGAGAAACTCTCACTATCCAAGCTACCATACCATGGGGATGAGATCATTGGTGAGTTTCTTTGGTATCGCCATATGTGGAGTGGGAAGTTAAAGTCCAATTTGATAATGAGGTCAAAGGCACATACTAAGGTTAAAGGTCACATCAAAGGTCATCACGTTGTAAATAGGGTGGTCAGTTAACTTGGGAAGTTGAATCATTATTGTATTTGTATGAATCCATGTGTTTGAAAATATTGGTTACATAACATTATAATGATGAAATTTTGATGATTTATGCGCAATATTTATTGGTCTCCCTATGGGTTTTAAAATATTGGACTTCAGGGTTTGGCCCAATATTTTTTTTCAACTCATAGCTCGAACGATAAATTTTGGCTGAATCAATCCAATTTTATTGTAAACTTGGGTTATAAATGCAGCTTTGGAAAATTTAAAAGGATAGTTAGTTAGAATCAGTATAGGAATTTTCAGCATAGCTTTATTTGGTGATCATCTGTAGAATTGGGGGGAAAAGGGAAGAGGGTATGATATCTGAATGTCCCTTTAAAGTGATGTGATCAGCCGGCATTATATTATACATTTGGCTACTTTGTACATATTTTGTGTTTTTTGTTAACACAATGATACAAAGTTGGTGCGAAGGGTATAATGTAATTATGCCAATCTACCTAGGTACTGTCATGGAGTATGGTATGTTTTAAACATGGCAGGGTATGGGTATGCTATGCTAGTTTTCTGTCTACAGCCCTTCAGTGCTGTTGATGAAAAAAGAAAGTAAGATGTGCATTCATGTCATTGAGTCGGCAATTTGGGCCACATCAAATGACAATTTATCTGTGGCATATTATTCTGACAAGCTTTTGCATTTTCTTCTTTGACGTTCAGTTGAAGTCATCTCTTTCTTCTGTTGATTGATGCCATGTGCGTAAACTTAAAGGGGGATGACCCGATTTAAGTATATAAATTTTTCATCTTGATAGAATGGTCTTCAACCCAAAACCCCTTCTGTAAAGTTTCGCGCCAACATTTAAACCCATTTTGATGTGAGCGCTAAAAATGTGATTTTGTAATCCCCATAGAGAACATTGTTAAAATAATATTGGTCTACCAAAATGGGGCACATTTTTGCTCATAACATATAAACCAAACATCCTTTCACAGAGTAAATGAGAAAAATAGGAGCTTTCGTCCGATATCAAATTTGTGACCTCTTCTGGTAAAATCTGGGGTTCTAGGGATGAGGCTATTAGCGATCGGACCATGGACCTTTAAAATGAGTTTCCTTTCATTTGCATAACTTGCTCCACAGAACACTGGCAGTTCATTCTAGATGACAATATCATTGGTCTTCAGAGGACAGAAGTTGACATTCAGAGCTTTGCAATAGCTGCCTTGAGTGCTTTCTGTTATGAATACTACAGACAGTCTGATGGGACACCTATTCCTGCAATTCAAGGTAAGAATGGAGTCATTATTTATGTGAAGCAAGCTAAGCCCAACCAAATTAAAATTCACTCAGATGTCGGCAAGGGGGGGGCAAGGGGGGCCTCTGTGAGCTGTTTGCCTAACCGTATAAAGTACCCCATGGAGGATTTTTTTTGTTTTGTCGAAAAAAAAAAAACATCCTGTACAAAAGTTCAAACTCACAGAGGCCCCCTTGCCGACATCCAAATGACTTTTAATTTGGGAGGAGGTTGTTATTTTGACAAGTGGCACACTTTAAGACTAGGAACAAGAAAATTGATTGACATGGGGGGATTAAACTAATTAAGAACTGTTTCTTTGGTAAAAAATTGTGAAATTTCTAATTCAGGAAATTCGGCCTATGTTTTATATTGAAATATAAGCATGGACAAATTGCATTTTGTTTCATTTAAAGTAATTTCTGTAGCCAAATAAAAGGTTAGGAATCTATCAAATGTCTAATCTAGATGAAATAACTACATATCACAGAAAATATGGATGACTTGAAATATCTTGTTGGACCTTTAATCACAATTTATTGAAAATATGAAAATATTTAATATTCATAACCTGTCCAAAGTATACAGCACATGACCTCATCATGTTCTATTACCATGCCATGTTTGAAGTTCAATGGCTAATCAGTTTAGTGTGTAGAGTGGATTAATGACTGTAGACATACATACATCCATCCAGACAGACAGACAGACATCCAGGAAGGCATCCATCTGCATGGTCACATAGGCCTTCCACAATATTCAGGATGATAATGGTGATTTATGTTAGCCTATATGCAGAAAACTTGACCAAGCAGAAATAGGCAGAACCATTGCACAAACATTATGGTGTATGAAACTAATCAACTATGAATATTCTGGGAAGACTGCAATAATAACAAAACTTCAAAGATTGAACAACTATCAGCTACTACTACACAACCAATTTCTTCATGGGAGTACCTTTGCAGTCGCTTGGTAGTACCCGAGTACCCCCCGCAATGGGTTACCACATCGCCGGCCGCAAAAGTGGGGGTAACCATCCACCTAGGTACACACGCAGTAGCTTAACCACTAGTCACCCCATGCGGGAGTACCTGCATGGGTACTCCCATGCAAATGAGCTTTGAGCTCTGTGTGATTATTTAGTAATTTGTCCATTATTTCACATTTTGGTCACATAAGTTATATGTTTTTACACAAAATGTCATATATAGGGGTTTTCGGTGATGCTCAACTCAAATATAGAGGTTACTAAGCTTGAAAATGATCAGAAAGTCGTAAACAACAATGGAATGTTTGGCGCCCTCTATGGTCCAAAGTGCTGCCTACTAGGCAGCCGGTAGGGGAGTACCTGTGAAGGTACTCCCGTGGAGTAGCTACAGAGGTACTCCACTACTGGTGGCTTACATGGGTACCTGTCAGTCACCTAGCAGGCAACTACAGAGTACACTATAGGATGGGTACTGCTTAGTAAACACAGCTGTTTATACACAGTGGCTTGTGTACTTCGCAAGTACTTAGTTATAGGTACTGCATCAATAATGCATCAAGGGGGTACCCTTAGAGTAGAGCTTAGAGTACACATGGAGTAGCCTAAGCTCTGGTTACACCGTGAGTAGGAATCTTGCTGTGTAGGTGTATTTCATGAGCAAGATCTACTTCAATCAATTTAATTTATTTATGCTTAATTCTTATGTGTGACATATCTAGTGTGGTGCTCAGGGTGCCTCTGTGGTGCACCAAAAGCTACAACAACATAACTAATAAATTCAAAATAACAAGGAGTTCTAGATTAATCCATTGAAGCTAATTTACTGAGATAATTTCCCTCGGGGAATAGGTACCCTGATGCTTTTATGTCATTTTCTTGAGATATGCTTGTTTTTGTAATCAGAATTCACCAGGAGAGCCTTCTAAGATCCAGGAGCTTCTTAGGGCACAGTCTCATGGGCCCTTGCCCCAATTGCCCCTGCTGGGGCATTTACCCTGGCCCTCTGGCCATTAAATGCTATGCTGACTCCACTGCTATTTGTCACAATGTTAATAAAATTATCCTTTTTTTCAGCGAACCCTGTGGCATCACGTTTAACTTGTTTTTGTTGGTACTTCAAATTTCATATGCTGATATCTCTGCCCTAGCTATGCAGTATAACATTTGTATTGCACATTTGCTGCATCAAAGTCTAAGCATGTCTTTGTTGAATGAATTGTTAACCATCAATTCATTGAATTGATGGTTATTGCTATCGAGAGCGGCGTGTTTTAATGTCGGCTCTTATTTTCTCTACTAGTCGGGTGTTTTATTTGCATTTCTGACAAAAAGCTGCCTAGTGGGAGTCAGACACATGGGGAATCTCGTGTTGGGCTTGATTTTTTAAATTTCAGTGACGGTAGTCAGTTTGGGTAACTTTTGTATCTTTTTGTCAAGTTTTGGACATCATTTGAGGCCGTGCTTGTCGTCTTTCTTACTGAATGCTATTGGTTTATGTGTGCACCTATTAACCGGTTCTAGTGGGGTTCTTCAGGCGAAAATGAAATGGTGATCATGTTACCATATCTACCAAGGGCTTACCAGGGACTGAGGTCAAACACAAGTGCGAGTTCATTTGACTTGAGTAGATTTAGTGTAAACAAATTTCCCTGGATGAAGGTTGCCCGACTATAATAGAGATGACACAAAAGAAGTTGTTTTACTTGAGATCAGACTTGAGTTATGTTAATAACTCGGGGTATTTTGCAACCAAGTCTCAAAGAATATTCATCATAAGTACGTAGAGAGACCCAAATTTGCCTACTTTAGAACTGCAAAAATATCAAATCCGTACCTTAGAAAATTTGGTATCGTGGTATCGTCCTTTGTTGAAGGCAAGCCTTTTTTTCCATTATGGCATTTAGTTATACTGACTATGCATAATGTTTACGGTATAGGATGGATGAAAAGTTGGGTTGTTGGTTTCGACGGCAAAGTGTAGAATTTTTAGTTTATGTATATTGGTTATATTTTGGAGGTGTTTGAGAAAATATTTTGGTGTACGCTGAGAAACCTTATCTGGTTGTCATTATTAAGTTCTTTTTGGCTGTTTTCGACATGAAGGACATTGCTGCGATAATGCATATACCACGCCCAGCGTGGCTGTTCCACTAAACGATGTTCCACCACGTTGACCGTTTTAAGGCACCTTGGAACTGTTGAAAGCCAGGTCTGGGGATGGAATTTATAAGTGGTCTTGAAAGTTGACCACTGTAAGATATTACAGTGTTCAGATATAAAGATTCGATTAAAATATGATAAACAAAAGCGGGTATTTATTCACTGCCGCAGCAGTGGACATACTTCGAAAATTTTAAAACCTTACACTGGATAATATATTCTATGCGAGTTGAAGACGACAAACACACGTGCCTTACTTTTGACGGGTTTTAGATATTACTTTGTGGGACGGTGCTACGCTAAAATGAGTGGCCTAACATTCGACTTTACCTTTTAATATCCCGCTTCGTTGAAAAGCGGAAAAACAGGAAAATTTGAAAATCATAGTGGCGGTAGGCAGATAATACTAAGCGGAAATCGTTGGAACACGTCTGCCAGAAAATTCCATTACATTTGACTAGGGAATTATCCTAAAATCGTGTTTCAAAAAGAGTCAGCGAAATTTGTCTTGTCAGTAGTAATCCTCTTTTTGATCAGGATATTCCCTCAAAGTGGCTCTGAAAAATTACGAAAATTAATACCGTAGAGACATTTTTGTAAAACCGTACAAACCCGACAATTTTCTCTGCCACCAGTATGCCATGACCTATCTGAGATCCTATTATGGGTGTTAAACCAAGCGTCAATGTATAGCTGTAAAAGAGACTCAAATACGATTGTTATCGAGCTTGCTGCAAATACAGAGCATGTAAGGCTTGCCGTGCGAACCTGGAGTGTGAATGTTAAATGTGTAGTGTACCATTTGGCCAATTACATTTCACAAGTATAGTCAAAAGAATCACTGACCAAGTCTCATAGTGAGTATACATAGAGTGCCCGCTAATGACCCTATGGCCTTTGACCCCATTTGTCAAATACTATAAAAACACTATGAAAAAAATAAAATGCTATGTGACCAACCTAAAGGAACCACTGGTCCAGGACATTCACTGGTATGCGCAGGAGATGACCTTGGTGACCCATGTGCCCTTTTTACCTCTGTGGCCCTATTGCCTTTGACCCCATATGATCAAAATCTATATTACTAAAAAAAAAATCAACTTTCTGGGTTGGTCCGGCTATGCGCTGTCGCCGTCCTTGAACATACGGATATATGATTTTGGTGTGTTGTGGTGGTAGGTAGAGCTCCAAGTATTAGGTTTGTGGTCACGATTGGCGGCATTTGGGGTCAAAAAGGGTCATTAAGGGGTATGGAAAATGGTGTTGGGTGACATCAAAAGTATAACAATAAGAAAATAAGAACCACATTGTTAGGCAAAAATTAAGGATAATAGTCTTTACAAAGTGAATTAAGACACAAGATTATTAAAGGCTCACCAAAGTCTGGTCAAATGGTTTGAATCGTGCGGTGACGTTTACGTTTACGACGAAACGGAAGGGTCAACCGGTTAGAAATTCACTACCACGTTTACACGTCAGCAAACCCTACTAACTTTTTTTCAATATTATTTTAATTGCTGAAGTAAAATTTTCACCAAAATTACCCGCCGTCAGTGAAAAGTAAAGTAACAGTTCCAATGATTCTTCTAGAAATGGGTTTCGACTTACGAAACGGGAAATCCCCCGTTTAACAGTTCTTGTACGTGAGTGGAGCGACTTCGGCATATGCCATATACACCGCATAACACGGCCCCAATTACATAGGGATCAATATTAACCCGGATCTACAAAAAATGTAAATGGCAGCTCCCACATGAATCGTCGTTTGGTATCTTTGGGATATTCAACGGCTTTATTTTGGATTTAAACATAACATAGGTAAGTACAAACAACATTTTATGGTTCAAGATGCGATTTATGATCGAATGCAAGCCGGTAACCCGATTACGAACGATTATGGTGCAAGAATTGCATTTCCGTGGAAGCGCCAAATTCGGCAAGTCTTAACTCGTGAGACCGTGAGTGTTAACGGATAGGAAATTAAAACGGTAACTCCCAGCTCTGTTTTCATCTGCCACGTTTTTTCTTCCCGACTTTCGATGGACCAGCACAGCAATATTTTCATATTAACCATTTAACTGCTAAAAGGCTCTGCTGTGATCCCTTAAAGTGTTAACAAATTACCTCCAGTGGTGCAAAGTTCTAGGCTTAAGATAATGAACCTGTTGTGATTTGCCTGTTGCTTTTTGAATATTGGCTCCATCATTGCCTTTAATGCCAGTGTTAAGTTATATTATTTTACGTGCTGGTTTGTGGACTTTGTTCCCACTGACAGTTCCCTCTATCTCATGATGCCAGTTCATATGTTGTAGATGGCTCCGTTTTCAGTTATGAGCCTTTAAAGTTGACTTTTACTTAGACTTTCAGTTCAATATTTTTTTAAAATCTCCATATGGACTTAGTTCCTACTGACAGTTCCTTAAATGGGGGCTTGTCAGACGGCGGAGCCCTTTCAATTTTTTTTGGAAGCTTTATTTTAAAGAGCTCTATCTCATGATGCAGTTATAAGTATGTAGGGGCTCCATTTTCAAGTTACGAAACCCTTTTCAAGTTTAACTTTTACTCAACTTCATTTCTTCTTTAAGAAAAAAAAAAAGAGAAAAAAAAAGAAAAAACAAAATCCAAATCCAAAAGTTCCTGTGACAGTTCCTTAAATGTTGGAAGCTTTCACTTGACTTAAGACATATCAATTGGCATGTATCCATCTTGAGGACCTTGGTATTACACTTAATGCTCACAAATTAAAAAAAAAATCTCCCTGCTTCTAATCACATCTCCCTGATTCCAAGATCCAATCTCCCTGATTCCAAAATCTCAATGTTAGCAGCTCTGGCAACGGCCATTCCGGGGTCTTATGGATAACTTGGCATATTCTTGACTATGGATATGATTTTAAGTATGGTGGTAAAATTCACCGTACAAGTTTTGTGGTAACATTTCGAGGGGTCAATTGGGGTCAAAGTCATCCAGGGGTTGTTATCATATCCTTGGCTGTGCTTTGTATACGGATAAGAGTTTTTGGTATGGTGGTAGTTTTCCCGTACAAGTTTTGTGGTCACGTTTTCAAAGGGGTCATTTTGGGGTCAAAGGTCATTCAGGGGGCGTTTTCGGGTAGCTTGGCCATGCTTTTATTTATGGATATGAGTTTTGGTGTGGTGGTAGATTTTCGCCGTACGATTTTTTGTGGTCACGTTTTCGAGGGGGCAATTTTTGGATATCAAAGGTCTCCAGGGTCGTTATCGGTACCTTGGTCGTGCTTTGACGTATGGATAGAGTTTTGGTATGTTGGGAGAGTTTCGCGCACCACTTTTGTGGTCACGGTCATCAGGGTCATTCAGGTCAAAGGAGGTCAAATGGAATTAAACTTTAGTATCGCAGGCGAAACTTGTGGGTGGGCTTTGGGGGGTTAATGACAAAAATTTTATAGCTCATGACAATGACATCATGGGTCGTTCAAGGTCAAATGAACCGCAAAACCCAGGGTCATTCATCCAGGTGATTGCAAAACAAAGGTCTCACACAAATCCAAGGACCGCCTAGTTAAAATACTATTAAAGAAACACCGGTCCAGAACTCTTATGGTATTCACAGAATGCCCTCTTATGGCCCATATGGCCTTTTGACCTCCAATGAACCTACTTGACCTTTGACCCCACATATCAAACATTCTTCCAAGTTAAGTTGAATAGCCACCAAACTTGCTCAAGATAACCACTGGCCAAGACCCATGGGCTATATGTCAATTGACCTGTAATGACCCTACATGACCTGACCCACAACTATGCATTCCCTAACCATCCCAATTGATGGTTACTGCATCATTGATGCACTCGTATTATATTTTGTTTATGCTAAATGAATCCAATTCAATAAGTGTAGTCAGCTGGTGGTTGTTGGAAGTAAAGCTATGTCTTTATGTTGTTGTGTCGCCTTTGTGTCACCTGCCTTAAAGCAGGAAGACACATAGGGATCACTTTGTCCACTGTTGGGGCGTAGTCTGGTGTTGTTGTAGTCTGTTGTTGTGAAAAAGGGGTTAACATTTTCCCGGTAATATCTGCATACTTCAATGGATTTAAACCAAACTTGAGTCATAGGTGCAATGTGGGATCCCTCATTGCTTATGAGGTCCAAAGGTCACTTGTCAAGATCCGAGGTCACTTGTCAAGATCAGAGGTCACTTGTCAAGGTCAAAGGTCATACGAGGCCTCTCATTCACAAACCGCAACGGCAGGCGACACAAGCAGTCTGAGGACCGCGATACTTTTAATAGTAGAATCTGGCTGGCTGCAGGTTACTGAAATTTGCAAAGAAGTATTCACAGTTTTCATCTTTATGTCATTTACTGATCTAGCTATATCAAACAGAAGAGACAAATTCACTTTTGTTGTTCAACTAAATGTTGAAATGAAAAAAATTACTAAAATAATGAAGTTGTTCTTATTTCTCTTCTGCAGACAAATTAATAGGCACCTACATAAAGGAGCTCAGAAGCACCAACATCATGGCCAGGATGGGTGCAGCCATGGCATTGGGGCAACTACCAAAGTTTATGATTGCAGGCAAACTCAACAAGGTCAGTTCTAGTACGTTATATATATCGTCGCCCGCATCACATACTGTCGTATTTCACATTTTTAGGTTTTTGCGAAATTCCGCCTACTTACTTAGTTCATCGAGTTCTTGCCATCCACAAAGTTTCAATATGTGAGGGTGCCTAATTAGTTTATAATTACAGATTTTTTTTTTTTTTTTTTTTTTTTTTTTTTTTTAATTTCACATACTGTCGTATTTTAAAATCGCCATTCATTTACAAGTGCTTGAAATAGCGTCGTATTTTGCTGATCCCAAAATAAACAATTTCACATACAGACCTATTTTGACGTATTTCCATCATTATGTCGTAAACAAGCGTTTCACATAGTGATCTATTTTACGTACATTGACAAATAATGGCTTAATATGCGTCGTATTTTGCAATATATATTATTTGTGATTTCACATACAGACTTATAACTTTGTAGCCTAATTAAGATAATATTATTGTAGTTTTAAGTTGCATTTTGGTTTATATTAAACTTTAAAATGTTTTCCTCAACACAGTAAAGTCTAGATGTGTCGTTTATGCTTCGTTTTACCGTATAGACATGAAATGTCGCGATAGATTTTGAATTGCGATTTTCTCGGAAAACATGTTTTGTAAAATACGACAGTATGTAATGTGGCCGACGATGTGATGCATTTAAGCAAAATGAGTCATTTGTCAAGCAAATATATGATATGTTATTATTAGTGTCGCTCAGAACAGAGAAATACATAGTCAGTAGTAAGGTCACTGTGGAGATGCATTTGACCCCGGTTTTCTTATCACACGTCTGTGCAAGATTTTTTCCAAATACATGCGGCATTTACCGGAAATTTTCATTTTTTTTTTATTTTTATTGTTTTGAACCAAATATCCTCGCCTGCATCTAATATCAAATTTGATTATTAATCAAAACTTAAAATGAAATTTACATTTGAATGAAAATCCATGTATTTCCAGAGATATTCTTACAGCTATTTTCTAACCGTGGTCTTAACTTTCTTACAAAGTTTTGAATGTTACGAGCATGGTATTTTAAAAATATAGACGTTGGCATTTCTATCATGCAATTTTCTTTTTTGTGGGCCATTTTTCTTGGCATGAAACCACGGTTCAAAAGTAGACAAGATTCACCAAAATCTGACGGTATTCATGCTTCCCCCTCAGCACACGAACAACAAACGAATAAAACAGTGCGCGCGCCGTGGTGCATTACGTGCGTAGGCACCGTAGTATTTTACCATTATGCAGCACACGCTGTAGATGCGCACATAATAAAGCGTTCGTCACGCTTCAAGCAACAAATTGAGATTAACTTTTAGTTTTTGTTGTAAACAAAAACACACTTTCCGTAATTTTACCGTGGTCTTAGTTTTCTTACGGATGTTTCACCAATATGGAATTAACTTTTATGTAAGTGAAATTGCAATCTACCACCATACTAAGTTTCAAATTGTTGGGGTTAAAATTAAGCTTTATTTTCGGTGGTTTTGCAGATGCTAAAATTTTTTTCAGTGTTGAAAAAGGGCTAAAATTCCATGAAAATTATTCTGATCGAATAAACAAACTGAGGGAAATTCTAATTATGGGCCTGTTTTGCAATCATAATCACATGTTTTAAGTTTCAATAATCCAGAAAGTAAGAAAAATTACCAATTTTTGGGATTGTCAAAAAGTACAGCATGGGGTCACGGATGTTTCTGTGAAGTGTGCGCAGATTGTGTAACTAAGAAAATAAGCGTGCTAGCGGTAACCTTACGACTCACTGTACAAGGAAGGTGAACATTAAATTGACTATATCTCAATATAATTAATTAACGACACATGACTCATTCAGCTTGCAATAACATCACTTGTACTGTATGAACAGTTTGACGCTTCAGGAAATTTGAACTTAGTATGGTGTTTGTGACTCCATGGTGATGAAAAAAGTCCCAAACATCTTTTGTAAAATCCCTCTTTATTCAGATATTTCAAGGACTGATCTCAGCAACAGCATTCAGCAAAGAAGAAGCAAGGTTTGCTGAGGCCAGGAGAGATGTTCTGAAGAGTATTAGCAGGTATGGTAAAAGAAATCACTGGTATTTAAATTAAAGTAATTAAGAAATGGTATTTTAAGGTTACAATCACGGTAGGCTTTTCCATCACTTGTAGTTAATAGTAGACAACTTCTTATAAATGACTCTTGCTTTTGTAATTTAAATTTTTGAAATGTATTTATATATTACTACTGTCTGTTTAATTAACTTAGATGTCTGGTTTTAATTAATTATTTCCAAAAATATATGTTTTCGAAAGAAATCACGAAAAGAAAGTTGTTGGGTATCTTTGGACCTAAGACATTTTTTACATGACAAAAGGAATGAGACATTTTAAACCTTCAAATCTTTTGAAATTTGGGTAGTTCACCCTCGTTTTGAAAATGAGCTAATAAAGGTTTGGTACCATTAGTAATCACTTTTTGTGGAAGGTTCCATTGACTCCACTTAGTAGGTATAGTAAAGAGGGTCGTCGAGTGCCAAATTGTGTAAACACATATTTCAATACGGAATAAATCACAATCTCATCATAGTGCGCAGTTCACACTCCATAGAAAAACGTTTTACACAATTGGCACTCACCAGTGGTGGAAAGTTGTCGTCGGAGGAGATGATTCACGATCAATAGGCCTATTGTCCGCCACCTTTGACTGGTATGAAATGAATAAAGCCAACGTTGTTCAACAGTTGCAGCGAATGTTTGCAATACAAACGAGATATCCAAGGTTCCACACGGGATTAATTTGAATGGGGGGCATTACAGGAGAGCTATGTGATTCTTTTATTCGTAACCAATTGAATACAACAGGAAGGACCTCTATTAAAAGTATAAGTATTTCAACGATTCATTTAAATGCCCATGCATTAATGCACGCACAAACACCTGAAATCAAAGCAATGTCCACAAATCAATAATTGTCCGTAACATGCTTTGAAGCGCCCCTAGTTCGTGAATGGGACTGCCATAAAAGTTTCAGGGTTAAAAGTCAATATTCACTCGGACCCATTTTGTTCTCGTTTGTCAATAAAAATCAGTGTAAATTGAATAAAATTCCAAAGAAGAAATATGTTTTCAAGTTGGAGCCCAATGATCTTGTTGGGTCCAATGATGAATAACAACTTTTCTTTCGTGATTTTTTCCCAAACCGTATATTTTTGGAAATAATTAATAAAAACCGGACATCTAAGTAAATTGAACAGACAATAGATGGCTTTAAGGGTGATATTATTAGTTATCCCCTGTTTGTTCATGTAATACAAAAAGATATCAGTGCCTCTGGCTACCTGCTTTACAACATGGGCGAAATACTGCTGTTATGCTGATTCCCTGAAAATGAAAAAAATATTTATATGTGCATTTAAAACTAAAAATTAACCAAAGATTCCCGAAGTTTATTTCTTCAATACCCCTTTATATGAATTTTAATGGATATAACTTAACCAAGGCTTCTAGGATGTTCCTTGTTAACTGCTTTAGAATGGGCAGGAAGGCACTTATTTTCGCTGATTACCAAAAGTGAGTTGGCAGACACTGTTTCGCACCTACCGAGGTCAAAGTTCCATATTAATAAAAATATTAGAACTGTGCAGTACTACTCTGTTAAAAACGTCATACTCGTCATAGCAACTACGAATGTACTATAGACCATGCATATTGAAAATCCGGAAAAAACACTGCCTGATCTTTGCGACGGTAAACTTTCTGAACAAACCACATGCCTGACGATGTTCTTGGATGTTTAAGGATCATTTTATAACCGTGGGTCGCCTGGCAAATCAACGAGAAATTGTTTTTTTTTTCATGCTATAAGGTTTACGTATAATGGGCTCGGGCGGTAACATCTAAGCATCTGCCGTCCGGCCTCTAACCTTTTAATTAATCTATCTCTATGATGTGAACTAATCACGATCATTGCTGCTCTCAATTCCATCACAGTGTAAGCAACACCGTAGGACTGGAGCCTGATGGCACCCCAGACAAAGTTGTGTGCAAGGACAATATCAACATGCTATATACAGCTTTACTAGATGCAATGAAGGACTATTCCACTGACCAAAGAGGGGATGTAGGGGCATGGTAAGTAGCCAAATCAGGAGGGGCATAAGTTAGTGCAGTAAATTTGTTTTAATATTTGTTCAATATTTGTTCAATATTTGTTGGACTATTCCAATTATTTGTTGGAATAATGCAACCAACTGTTCTTGCCATCTGGTGTTTTGGACTCTGAATCAGGAGAAGATGATGTGAGTCTTGCTTCCATGAGACCTGTACAAAGTCACCACAATGCTGTGGGTGTATAATAAATGTTGGCAAATTAATTAAAACAAATGATGGGTCTATTTTGCAAAGGAATGTTACAACTGAAAATCATCTTAAAAGGCTGACTCAGAGATTTCAAACTATAATTTTTTGGTGTAACAATCAAAAATAGTCATCAAGAACTAAAGATAGTCACCAAAAGTGGTAAATTCCAAAGTTAGAGACAAATCGGATTTTCTGTTTTCATGCAGTAAATGTTTATGCATGTTATAACAGTGCCATAGGATACTGTGTATAACAAAAATTCTGGATCCAGAATTTTATAACAAAGTTGTGATTTTCTATATGAAGGACTTTGATTTGAAGGCCGCCTTCCTTTCACACTTCACTGCACAATGCACTTCCTTTCCCAACTCAACAAAACTCACTTCAAATCCAGTTAAGATGAATGTAACTTTATTGCCGTACTGCGATTCGGTATTTTGGATAGAGTTTGCAGTTTAGGCAGCACAACTCACTACAACCCAAGTGTAGTGAAATATTAAAAATCTTTTAAGCAGCATAATTGGTTAATAATAATAATAATAATTTGAATATTTTTAACCCGCGACATATCCACGTAAACATGCTCAAGGCACTGTGCGGCAGCCATGAAAGGCGCTCAGCACATCAGACAAACCATGTACCAGAACAGATTTATGCCAAGAAGCTCGATTTTAGAAGCAGGAGGAAACTGGAGTACCCGGAGAAAACCTGCGGAATGGGTATGGATCGAGAAACCAAATTCATATAAAGCCGCCGAGACCAAGCCCCTGCCGGGGATCGAACCCGAGATCTCATTGGTGAAAGGCAAGGGAAGATACGCTACGCCAACCCGTTCCCCCAATGACAATTGGAAATGTGCAACTGATTACAACATTTGGCCATAAAATATTTTGCATATTTGTCCTGTGCTTTATCTTCACTTCTGTTTCATCCCTTCCATATTTTATATTCCAGGGTACGAGAGGCAAGCATTGGAAAGTTTACAAGATTTGACCATATTGTGATCCAGAAAGAAGCTAGTCTATTTACACCAAAATATGTAAGTTATTACAGTGCATTAAAACTAGCGAGTCACAATGAATAACATCATTTGTGGTTTGGTTATATAAATTTGTTGTTGGGTTAGGATAAAGATAAAATAGTTCTGTTAGACGTGCAAGTTTCTTTTTTTTTTTTAAGAAAACCACATTTCACTTTTCTTTATTTTTATTTCAGTATATAGCAAAACATCCTTACTCTGTGTTGAAAAGTGCCCAGGATGTGCACCTTTCCAAAAGTCTTTTCAAAGGCAATTTGACATCAAGTGTGATGTGCCACAAATCAATGTTGTTGTAGAGGTAAAAGCATTACACTGAACTGATTCCTTTACACAATTGTTGAATTGATGAATGAACTGAAAACTTGCATTCCCTTCTGAGAAGTGGAATGCCCCAAATTACCATAATTACACAGCATAAAAGAGAAATTGTCTCGACCAGTGACCCCAGTCACACACCTTGAGACCCTTTAGTCTTCCTCAATTCCGTTTGGCCGCCATACAAACGGACGTGTTACCGAGCCCTCGTCTATTAGCAGCCAAAAATTATTGAGATTTGGATAACTGGACTTTTGTGCTTCTCATACGGAATACTCCTATTACTATACCATCTCTCGTGGATAGGTATACTGGATTAGGTGTACTGGATTTAGACGCTCATTCAGGACGAATAAAACGGAGACTTTTACGCCGTCGGAGAGCTCCTGTTTTGTGATCCTTTTTTTTCCCGCCCTTGGGCGGTCATTATCTGTGGTAGCGGGAAGTAAGGTAAACAAAGGCCGCCATTGATGCACGTGGGGGGGTTTTTAGTTTTTGTTGCTGCGTTGACGCCTTTGACTATAGTTGGTTTCTTGTTTTTTGTTATCGGCGTGCTCCCTAACAATTTATGTGGTCTGTTGTGCGTATTATTTTATTATATGCTTGTGGTATCTTAATAAAATTGGAAAAACTATTTGTGGAAAGTTTTCCTTTTAACCGTTCGTGATCATTCCCGAGTTGGTTTTTTGTCTTGCCCGTTTGCGTCCCGGGAGCCCTCCACGGCACCTGGTTTATTTTTCTACGTTTTTTATTGCGCCACATCAAGGCAGTCGCTGCCAAGACGCAGTCTGTCGTGTCAACCTCCTCAAAGCTCGCAGGAACTGGATGGGTGCATCTTTTGACACCTTACAGTCGACGTCACTTTTAGGTGCAGTTGGCCACTCTACTGCTGAATACGCTGCACCAGTATGGAGTCACAGTGTCATTTCACCAAGATTGATGTCGTTCTGAATGATGCAATGAGACTTGTTAGTGGTTGCCTTTTTGCGACTGCCTGTAGAAATCGGTCCATTCTCTCGCAATAGTCCTGCAAACCTTAGTAGGAACCGTCAGACGATCATCTCGCCAAGAATGTGATGAACCTGGTAGCCTAATCCCCCACCGAACGCCCTTTGAGGATCAGAGATTCCACGGAATCACTTTGCTACCCAATCCATGACACTGCAGTCACAAGTACCCTATCGATTATCCTGGACCAATGACAGATGGTATGAGCAATGGTCATCCTCTTCTTTGAACCTAAAGCATTTTGGACACCCATCTGCAGCCCAAGGCTGTGGCCTCGATAGGAAAGCAATGGTTCACCTCAACAGACTCAGAACTGGCGTTGGTCGCACAAAGAACTTCCTTCACAGATCGGAGTAGAATTTTTCACCAAACTGCCCCCCCCCCCCGTTTTTGTGGAGACCACACCATTAGCCACATCATAGATGACTGGGAGGATCTACAAGTCCCCAAGAGGGATCCCAGGCCTGATTAACCTGGATGATGAAAATATCAGGCGGCTACAGACGGATATTCCATTTGGTGATTTTGGACTGCACGAACGAACGAACGAGTGCGCACGCTAGTCCCTCTAGCAACTCACGCTCACCCCGTTTCATATTGCGCACATTGCGTTCGCTGCCCTGCCTCCCTTCATGAGTGGGACCCCATCCTTTATGTGTATCGCACACAGCATGGTTCCCTCACCGACAGGTTGCGCCTCTTCTGTCTCGGACTTACGGATGGTCAGTGGGCAACCATCGAACGTGGGTACGCCGCTCGTGGTTTGCGTACCCGGGAAGGGGGGGTGGTATGCCGGGCTCCGGCCCGGGGTTCGTCCACGGCAGCCGCTGCTGCTCTGGGTGCTCCCGAAGGTGAGGGAGCTTTCGGCTTCTTCACGAGCATGCTGATGTGTTGGCTTCGGGC
>JAMKCH010013082.1:0-26777 GCA_023653785.1 Ophioderma brevispina
GTTCCGCTTCAAACAAGACAAAGTGAAATAGCATTATATTGACACTGAATTTATACCCGGTATTTCAATATATCTAGAAACACTGATTTTCAATATGGAATTGCTGTTAATATCTTCCCTGCATCCAAATTCAGCATTTTTGTCAAAGAAATATCCAAATAATTTTGTGTTTCTAGAAACCCAAAATGCTAGTATGTTATCCAAGAGAAAATAAATCGTGTACCGTTTTATCTGCATTGAATTAATTTCGTGATCCACAGCCTCCTCCTTCCGACTTATACCTCAAACAAGTTGAGATTTCTTTATCACCTGAACCATGTATACGTGTCTAATAGTAATATGACATACAAATTCGATCGTCTGTGCAAGATATGTGCAATTGGTATAAATTCTGTCCCTAAATGGGCATAAATTACAGCATAGTGGTCTATAACATTTGCCCATAACACCAAAACGCAATATCGGAATCAACTAAGATTTTATAATATTTTTTCAACGACATCTGATGAACCATAAACAAAACAGAAAGTGCGTGTACGTCATGCTTATATTCCTTGCTAATATGCTTTTAAATATTTAAAAGACATAGACCCACTTGGTGTTAACACACCAATGTGAACTCGCGCACGGGCTTGATGTACAATAAACCCGAATGGAACTGTCTACCTGAAACCCTCGTCAATATCACTACAACTGAAGCATTTAAAGTGACAGGAGGAGATTTTTTAGGATATGAATCTCTCTCAAACTTCACTGGATCGGTTGTAGACCACCTACCGAGAACGTTTGGAAGGTTTATTGGACAAACAGATGCAAAAGAAAACCGCAACCTTGTTTTGAACTTGCCTGCTATCGTAATCGTTCCCCATAGAAAACCATGCTTTGACTTTCTGTCGTGCACGACAGAAACTACTATATCATCATCTTATTACATAAAGACGGCTTATCCACTTCAGGTGTGATCTAATACATTGGTAAGCACTCCAAATATGTAAAAAACCGGGGTTTCTGGAAATCTCCTCAAGTCTCTTTAAAGAAGAAACAACCTAGTATCTAAGAAACCAACCCTCCAGCATCTAACTAACGTCTAGCGCACTCACTCTACTGTCGAGGAGCTGCAGAGTACATCTGTCAAAGTCAAAGTGATTTTTGGTTCGTTTTGATAACTTGCTATATTGAAAGAGTCTTGGCCGCCATCGTCTGAGCCCATAGACAATGTTGAGGTATAGCGCCACCAACCTGGCCACAAGCCTTGTTCAAACCAACATGTATCAAGTCATTAATATGTTATCGTTATCAAAAAAGGAGTAACATTGAAATCCTATTCATAATTATTGGTCAAATCAGCGATTGTTACTGTTTATATTTCGAGCAGTATGCCACAAATGTATGTATATGAAAACATCTCAAATATGTTATTATCTCATCCTCGTTCGCAACATTGGAAAATCGCAGGTGTCTCTCTGAAAGTAATCTCTATATAGCGAGCAATTAAACAATGTACTTCAGGAGGTGCATGTATTTCATGCGTATACTTTTACTAATCAGATTTCTCATCTGTTCGGTTAAAAAGTTGTTCAGTTAAATCCAGTAACATATGCTTTATTGTATACTATCTTTTCATATGATTTCGTCCCTAGAGGAAAATGATTACCAACCTGACGATCACCGCAAAAAAGAGAGGTAGCGTTATTCGTGTTAGATCTAGGATCAATTTCCCCCTAAAACAAGGCAGGAGTGACTCCGTGATTTTTGAAAAGTGGCAAAAAATGGCATTTGGGATTTAAGGGATATAGAACAATCTATACAGAAGATTAGATGGCATATACGCGATGCTTGTACTTATGCGCGAAACTTGTTAAGCTATTGATTACTTTGGGTGACATACATCACAGTGGAAAAGCAGCCCCTATTGTAGCTTCCTGTTTTAGTCGTCGGCACAAGAAGTTACATTTGAATTTGAAATTACCAAAAAATAATAATAATTACTTTAAGTGGGGCTTCATACACATCCGATATTATTATTATATATGATGATGACGCGTGTTCCGTATCCATGTAAAAGATTTCTGAGATACGTCACAGCTAATTAGGGCAAATGTACAGGGTATAATAAGATTCTCTTAGAGACAGCACACACGTGTGCAAAGCGCCATATATACCTAAATGTAATTTTAATATGTATGATTTATAAACAAATTTACTCAAAAAAGAAAGGAAATCATTCTCCTTAAAACGTTATAAAACAATCACCCATTGCATGCATGAGACCATTTGTCTTAATTGTGGTTAATCATTTTCAAAAACCGCTATAGTGTGTCTCTAACTTTTAAAGCAATATTATTCTATGAAAAGAATAAAATCACGGCTGTAGAGCTTCCTTTTGATTTCAAATATAAGGTAGGATCATTGGATAAAATGGTCTTACAAAAAATGATCATGAAATCAAATCCCCTTAATCAATTTAGTCCAAAACTTGACTATGTAAAGATTGAACTTCTCTCCACGTATTCTTTGCAGTTTCAAGACAGTACGATTTGTTTTAGTGTTTTTCTTTATTATTTTTTTAAATTCCCTAATTTTTTCATTGAATAATTTTTCCCAGCCTAATTGGAAGGTTCCTTTAAACTGTAACTCTATGGATGTGTGTATAAACAAATGCCTAAAATCTCACGTTGGCTTTTAAAATCAAGTGTTGAATTCTTTAGAAAAAATGATTTTAGGGAACAATAATTTAGGAAAAATTAAAAACACATGTTATTTGAAATAGAAACACTCAATCTGCAAAATGAGAAAATCAAAATTTGATTTCCTTTCATTTTAACCATTAAAAAGGCTTATATCGTGGGAATGAAATGGATTTGAAGGCTCAAATTTCAGGACGACAACGAGAAAAAATACAGCCTTTCATCTTATATCAAGATCGGTACTACTTCCGGGTAAATCAGGGGGGTCCCAAAGACGATCGGAACACGCACCTTTAAACTTTTGATCACTTTGGATGACATACATCACAGTGACAAAGCAGTCCCTATTGAAGCTTCCTGATTTAGTCGGCGGCACAAGAAGATGCATTTGAATTTTAAATTAGCAAATAATAATAATAATAATTACTTTAAGTGCGTCCTCATACACATCCGATATTATTATTATATATGATGATGATGCGTGTTCCGTATCCATGTTAAGGTTTTCTGAGATACGTCAGAGCTATAGTAGATTTCAAAATAAGTGAGACCTCATTAAAAGTTTTAGGTCTGTCCATTCACCGTGAGAGGTAAGAGGAATTATTTTAATGGCCACGGGTAAAAAAGGGATTATGGTACTCATACAATGTAGCGTAATGTAGCTACACTGTAAATGTTTTCAGAACGCCTAAATGTAACACCTTTTGAGCACCTGACACGTGTTCATATTGCGTCTTCTGTGATAAATACTTCCAGTTCCTTAAAATATGTGAAAAAAGTGAAGTGAACACTTCAGACGCCTGAAACCATTGTTCAGACGCCAATGTTCTATAAAGGTGTCCGATATGTTCTCAGCGACTCCGACGAAAAATCGGACTTTTTTATTTTTACTCTGAGGCAGCAAAAATGGATCATTTAATTAGTTCTCTTAATATTTTTCACATATCTTAAGGAACTGGAAGTATTTATCACAGAAAACGTAATATGAACACGTGTCAGGTGTTCAAAGTTGTTACATTTTAGGCGTTCTGAAAAATTTACAGTGTATGAAATAAATATTGACCTAAAATGCAACATTTCACATGTAAAATAGCTTGAATGTTTCAATTGAAGTATCAGGATGAAAACACCAGCATTAAACGTTGTTAGTTGAATATAACTTATACCTTTGACACTGCAAAATACCATTCCTTATCACAGCATTGGAGAAATAATGCATTCTTATATCAATGCACACATAACACTACTACGTTTTTATTTGGCCTTCAAAAATGGTTTACCCATGTATTAGGCAAAGCGAATTTGACATTCGGCCAACTATGGTATAGACCAATTAACATCCTACGTCACTTCTTTTGTTGCCTGCGAATCCATTCCTGCGAATCGTTATGGCCCATAGTATTAAAACTCTAACGGATACAATTGCCCAGTGTGTAACAGTCAGGCCGACCTATTTCAAGATACCAGGCCCTAACATGTTTACAAACATTGCTGTTAACTGGTCTATAAGTCCTTATACCATTATAGAACTGAATGCTTCAGTTTCCAGTAAGCCGATTCTGCAGACTAACTTTGTACCATGGACACAATATATTTTGTAATGGCAACAAAGGTCTAGTCTCCACATGACCGGGGATTGAACCCTACATCGATATCCTACCGTGGAAAAATGCAAGAAGTCTCACTTAATTTGAAATCTACTATAATGAGGACAAAATATACTAAGATCCACTTAGAGAGAGCGACAACAGACACATGTGTATACACCCCCATACCCAAATGTAATTTTAATATGTATGATTAACAATTTACTCAAAAAAGGAAAGGAAATCATTCTTCTTGAAACGTTATAAAACGGAATACAATCACCTTGCATGCATGCCACTTGTCTTAATTTTGGTTAATGATTTTCAAAAACCGCTATAGTGTGTCTCTAACTTTTAAAGTAGAATTACTCTATGAAAAGAACAAAATCACAGCTGTAAATAAGTGTTAAGTTTCTTTATTTGATTTCAAATAGAATATAGGGCGATTTCACGAGATGTCAATAGGTTCATCTGGCCAGATCTGCCCCCAGAACAACCCAAGCCTGCAGAAAATGCAAAGGAGTCTATTGTAGAAATAGCTGAAATTTTCAGGAGAACCAGGGGTGGCGTGTATTAGTGGTTTCTGCGCATGATGATGATAGGAGGGAAACAATTCCTTTAACCCTAACGCCACCAATACGGCGATCCGAAAGTGTGTAGTCTGTGCACAGACTGCGAAAGATAATTTATTATCTAAATTGGTACTTGCCGAGAGATTAACGTTATCAGTCCTCATAAGAATTGTGGAAAATGAAACTAAATCTCTCCGGAAAACGGAGGGTTCTATGGAAGTTTTGGCATCAAGGGTTCCGTTACTATGTGTTGTTTTAAATATGTATCCGTAATTGGTCTGACCTATAGAACTAGAGAGAAAATTGAATTTTTGTCGGGTACTTCGGTACGTCGCAAATACGGAAAAGTTAACACTCAATCTCTACGGGCGAATCCATTTTTCCCCCCAATATGCCTTTCGGATTATTCAGTCTTGAGAATTTGCAAACCCTGGTTTCAATTTTTTTTTTTTTCCAATTTTAGAAACAGGAATTTAGCGTAATTACCGGACCGCCGTAGCCACCAAAACACAAAAACAATGCACTGATGAGAACAAAGTCCCGGATGGCAGCAATGACGACGTCTAAAACGCAAGAACACATAGGGCACGAAATCTGCTGGCCGGGCTAAGCGACAACCGCTTAGCGTCATATCCCCTTTAATGGGAGTGGGGTCCCAAGGGCCCCTGGTTCGATACCACCCATAGTTTCCGACTTTTTTCTTTCACCCTCTTCCCTATTTCCCTCTCGGGAGAAACACATGGGGCGTAAAAAAGGGGGTAAAAAATTTTTCCCCCTTTTTTGAACCGGCAAGCGACTCCAGTCGCTGAACGATCAGAATTTGTCAATTTTGTTTTCAAAAAGGTGCGAAAATTTTGTTTTCAAAAAGTCAAAATGATTATTTTCCCGTGGCATATTCAATCAGCATTACAAATCCATCTAATTAAGCCCAAACAAGCTTTCTTTGCTGATATTCTTTTTTAGATGCTTTTCCAAATGATCTGCAGTATTTTTGTGATGCCATCACTAAAGCCACGGACTTAGTGCTATAACGTACACAAATTGGCCCGTGTCGATAGGATTAATATAATTTTCCCTTCCCTTTCATGGCAGACTTTCCTGGGGTTGTAATTTCTCTTTGGATTATAATTTCAAAACTGTTTACATATTCCATATTTTTTTTTTCAGATTTTTAAGCAAAATAAATTCCGACGGACACCATTTATTTACCACTATTAGTCAAAATTCCGTTTACTAAAAAACACTGCGCCTCTCATAGGGCACGTGCCAGGCCGCCTCTCAAACTAGTATGTCGCAGGAAAACTGCGATGGGAAAAATGTTGGGCTTCGCAGATTTAGTGTCCCAGCAGTTGCTATGATGCGGACAAGATAGCCTCAAATCAGGTAACGACTCGACTCCAGTGTATGCTCATCCATGTGTATAAGCGTGCGGTCGAGCCCTGTGAGATTCAGCTATCTTGTAATCTCCCTGGACAAGAAATTAACCGCTTGGTTGTCTCGAGTTACCCATGCGATATTTGGGGAGCTGGTCCCGGCTGCGATGGTTATCTCGATGTAATTGTTTGCTGATAAGGAAAAGCGCTAATCCCGATCTGCTGCATCCTTGAAATGATGTTCTAAATGTTTTTATGGTATGGTTGGGCCACAGTGATCAGCGGCCATTTGTGAAAGCCGCTAAGGCCAATATCATACGGCTCTATATAAATCTCTCTCTAATTGATTTCTCGTGGACGTCCAAAGGTCATAATTACCCTTTACACCAACATATGAGCCTTGTGCACAAAGAATCTAAATTTTATTATAACAACAACACCGTTTTAACTCATTTTTTAATCAGATTGGTTCAAGCATTTGGTATGTCCAAAAAACAATATTACATATAATAAAATTACACACATAATTAATATTTGATACACTTGAATACTCCATTATACTCCACTAATGTCCAAGTTCGAAGAACGTTGAGTTCAACGATGATATGTCCTCACATAACAGCGAAGACTTCAAAATGACAGTATTCATAGGTAATTTCCATGGGAACCTTTTTTTTTTTTCTCATTCTTTAAATACTTTTTGTTCCAGCAAGTTCAGCCAGGTTGAATAAGTCCTTCGACGACCTAATATTCCCACCTTAATATCAGTCCAAGGTATGATCACCAGAATTTCTATATCTGTTCCAAATTTTGGAATCCTATTTGATTTACCAGCACGTTTTGGCTTCAAAGACAACAGTAGAATAATTATAATAAGCGACTTCGCTCCACCGTGGAATTTAAAATATAATCTCCTGGCACAGGTCTAGTATAGGTCGGGCCAGTCATTGCAAGGAAAAACTAGCTTATCACTATACTGTATAACTTCCTGGTTACTACTGCTGGCCCTGACTCTTTCCAGTGAGCATTATTTATCTCACAGCTAGATTCCCAATATTTCTAATAATAAGCATTACAGTAATCATCATGCATAAACATACCTTGCACTATCCAATCATTTCACATATCACTCATCTGCATTGCACCATCTACTAAATAACAGAATGTGGAAACCCCCAAATTTGTGCAATCTGTTTTGATTTTCAAAGCATAAACAGTTTGACTCCATTTTTTTCTAAATTTAGAGCCTTTTTTTTGGGAATCCGTTCATATCTTTACATAAATCTTACAAGAGACACTGGCACATTTGAAAAAATAGTGCGCCCTCTATAGAGTTTTTCAAAATTGATATTTTTGCATATACATTAGCCCTCATCACCTGAATTATTAAGCGCAGATGCAGCGCGCTTATGGGTAAACCAGCACGATTTTATAATTAATTGTCGCCTGCGACATTAAGTCAGCAGACTACGCGAAATTGCTTAGTTGGTTCTTTCTCACGGCATGCACTTGTTTGACGGTAAGTGACCTTTGTTGGTTTAATATCAATGAGTTGCGTCTATGATAGGCATGTAATAGACAACATTGTTGATTCAAGTTACGGCCAACTTAAAAGTTAGCCTACAAATCACCTGGAGTCTTTAGCCTCTTATAATGTCCCTCTCTGCTTTTGAGTGTTTGGGTGTGTTTTTTTAGGTGTAAAATATCTCTATTCCTTCCAATGGCCGAGACTATCATTTGCGAGCAATGTGAAGAAATTTCATTTTTCTTTTCTTGTGAACAAAAAAAAAAAATTAATGCCAGTGCCGCTTTAATGTAAATAACAGGTGCAATGATCGTTTTTTCCAAACAAACAACACTAGGGAAATTCCCCTTTCTCTTTTCCATAGTAACAAAGTACTTTTCCCTGTGTGAAGTATTTAGAATAAAACTAATATTTTATCACAAAATGGAGACTTTAAGTATAACACGTTTAACTACGGTTAAAAGATTAACTAACTAGTCCAATCGTTTCCGCTGTTTCAATTTTTAATTGTTTGTAACAGTACGAATAATTATTAGAAGTCTGTATACACTAAATCTAGTTTACATGGCGTTGCAAGAGAGTGCCTAAACCGTTGGCTGCACTATCTTTAACATAAATAACATCATGGAAACCCCCAAATTTTGCAATCCTGTTTTGATCTCAAAGCAATCATAAACAGTTGACTAAATTTCTAAAGGACATCGCCGTGTAAGGAGAGAAGGGAGACCCTCTATAACTATCATAGTTATATTTTAACCATAACATTTGAGGTATACACTAAATCTAGTTGCTATGATGTCTTAACAAAGAGAGTGCTTAAACCGTTGGCTGCCCATTCAATTCCATTTTGTGGCATCTAAAAACCCAGTTTGTGCTTTAAAGTCTAATATTCATACTAGAAAACACTTCAACCGACCAGACTTTTTTTTCTGCATAGTACAGTCGGGTGTATCATTGGTGTAAGACGTGGGTGAAAAACAAATCAATTGGGTCCTTTACAGATAAAACCCACTCAACTCTAATCTCGTCTAATACAACAGACTTCTAATGAATTGCCAAGTTAACCTATTTACCCTCTTTGCAAGTGCCATTCTTTCATCTGAATAATGAACGCGTGTTTGTTTGAGCCACTAGTCCAAGGAATTAAATAAAACCGGGAACAAAATAATACAAGCAAGAAATTTCAGGAAGGTGTGTGTGTAAAACCCCTAAACCTGGACATTGGGTTACTTGTCTAGCCCAGATTCGCTTCACGTTCCATGTGTTTTTTACGCAGTGAAGTTTGAACCATTGCTGAAGCTAGCAAGACATAGCAATTCGATCGGAGACCGCTCAATTTCTAGCCTAATGTCCTTCGCCTCGAGTGCCGTTTTCAGAAATTTTACCTTGAAAAACACGTTGGTCCAGTTTCGGCTATCCCGATATCAACAAATTTGCCATTGAAAATCAACTCCAAGACATTTTTATTGAAATTTAAAATGAAAAAAGTATAAGTGCTGCTCTTATGATATACCTAATTTACAAGTTTTTATGTCACAATCGCCAATAAAGCAGTAGCATTGGAATTTCAATTCCAAAACACTCTTATTTTCTTGGTTACTCGCCAGGTTTCAGCAGGACTTGAAGGACGACTCATAAAAGCACACATCGTTGAAAAGTCCAACTGAACCTGAACACCTACCATGCTTTCCTTTAATTGTTCTTTGTTCACACTGGTTTTTTCATTTGTTTCTCTCATTCATCTTGGAGTTAGCTGGGGGATGGAGGGCAGGGGGATTGGGCCCTCCCCATTATAGCATTGGCCCAATTTGTCCACCCCCCCCCCCCCCGCCCCCCCCCCCCCCCCCCCCCCAATATACAGAGACTTGTGGCGTCCCCTTAGTTTCAGCAGTACAATTTAACAGGAATTTTCATGAATTATTGCCCGCTGAGAGTGAGTGTCCTAAAAAATTTTTTTTCCTCCACAGCAAAATTCCTGGGGGCTTTGCCTGTTTGAAAATAAAAATATGATATTCATTTAATGCATCTTTCTCTACAATTTTTAAAATTTTTCTTTTTTTTAAAGTTAAAGCATTTATCCCACAAGATGCTGCACACCTTATACCCTTAGTTTTCTTGAACCTTCAAATGAAACTGCCCAATTGGTATTTTCGTCCTCTGTGTTCCAATTGAGAATATCTCTGGTTAGGGTGCTCAAATCGGATGAACTAAAAACGAGGACTTTAGCTTAGGATCTGTTCTACAAATAAAATCAAAATTCTCATAGAATGCACATTTTATATTTTTTTAACATTTTTGTTGGATTGTATGCTTTTTTGGGGACAAGTCCGTGGTATCTTGAGCTACATGCGGCCAAAATCATACGTTATTTTCAGCAAGAGTGTCCAGCAAAAAACAGTCTAATCTCCCGGTTGATTACTTTTTTTCATTCATGCAATATCTTAAAATAACATCCTCGTCTTGAGAAAAATATTATCACAGTTTTAAGAAAATGGCTACATTTGTGAACTTTGTACTTTCGAACATAAATCTGTTATCCACCTAAACCTACTTTCTAATCGATAAAAATACCTGTGTTGGTAAATGTAATATAGGGCCTGACGTGTCCAAGCCTAACGGGATCTTTATCGTAGGCCGAACTGATACTCTAAAAATCAGATCCCTAAACTACATTTAAAGTGATAAATTAAGGTGGGTGTAAATCAAGAAGAGTAGCATACAAATGATAAACTCAATGCTTGTAAAGAGTGTCTTTGAATCATATGATTTTGTCCTATTTTGTCCAGGCGTAAAAATGCGTGGGTAAAAGCGTCACGGATCTGATCTTTTGGCAGTTCCGAATCGAAAGGCTCGCTTTGACATTTAAACTCACTCTTATTGCGACCCTTGTAACCGGTAGGCTTGGAATTTAAAAATCAAGAGGAAATAAATCAGTTATACCATGACACTAAGGCTGAAGAAGTGTTTACACTAGCCGGAAACAAGCTACCAAAAGAAGATTAATAACATCTTCGTAAAACGGCGTACATGTTATTGGCCAATTTCTGACGCCTTTATAAATTAAGATCCTGCAAAAGTGTTGAAAACTTGCAGAATAAGTTTGTCAACCAAACCAGTTCTTAGAATGCGAGTCTTCTACGGTCCCGTAAATTAACCTTCCGGGCTTGAAAACATCTGACATGCAAACTCACACCGCAAGTTCAGTGATAATATTCTCATTGTTAAACAAGGCGAAGGACTTTCGCCGGAGAATTTTTGAATTTATTGGTGAACAACGCTTTCGCCCAGAATCCCTATTTCGTGTAGGTGTCAATAGGCATTGATCATTCTGTCATGGATTTTTTTTTATGGTTATGGTGTCTAAGACGAAACCATTATTTGGATATTTTTACTTTAAATTCGGTCAATTCAAAGTTCAGAAATACCTGTAAGCGCAAAGAAAATCGCCTCGTTGCAATAATTTAATTATATACCACAAAAAATGTATTTCATTCTGTTGATCGGAAATGATTTGTCAAGAAATTTATAGAAGGTGCCAAAGATAATTACAATAATAATAATCAACACAACATTTATTGTCCTTTAAATATTACATATCTCGATTTATCTAGAAATGACTCTTTTTCTCTTGGGGTGACTTGTTATGTCCCAATTCAAAGGCGGTACAGTACAAAACAATGGCATGTTGTTTTTTTTTTTTTTAATTCGATTCGAATTGTAGCTTTTTGCCTTTGAAGTTAAACGACAACAAGTCTTTGACAATGTCCCTATTAACATGTCATCTGGTTCTAAGGAATAAAAAAGGTAAGTTTCCTATATCTACACACTAACAACCTCTTGTTTTTTGCACGAAGGGCCCCAAACTGTTTCAAGGTCATCATGGGGGGTAAACATTTTATTGATCCGTTGTTTTTCAAATTGGTTTCAAATCGTTCGTATGGGTATATTACAACAAGAATATACTTTACTTTTGTTAATCAGCTCAAAGATATCTAACAGAGGTCAGAGTGCTGAGGCCCCCATACACCCTGTGGGCCTTAACACTATTTCTCTCTTTTCTCTTTCTCTTTCTCCTCTCCCTTAATATAATCCCACAATGTCAAACAAATCACAATAAACGTGTATTTTAAACATTACTATCTATACATGAGAATTTTTAAGTTAGCCCATTTTGACAGAAATCTGTGCATTATATTTTTTAACCCCAGGCATGACCTTAAACCATTTACGACCTCTGTGGTTAAAAGCAATTGCCCTTGATATGCAAACTATACTTTATTTATTCTTAGACCAGGTGAATTGTCTATAGTGCTGTCCCGTATTAAACGTTACATAGATTGAACCCCTGTTATTACCCTACCCCCCCCCCCCCCCCCTTTCCATATCCTCACTCAAAAATGCTCAAGGATGCACAAGTTGCATCACATCATCAAGATTTGGAATAGCAGTCATTACAACATTTCTGCGACTCCTTTTGAAAAGGTCTAAGCAAGATCAGGCCCGTCGATACTTGTTATTTGCTCCAAAATACGGTGCAGCTGGGGCTCTGGCTGATTGATAATGTATCTTGTAGGTAGCTCCATTTAATTGTCATTAGTAATACAGCTGCAATGAGCTTCCTATTTCCAGTTTCTGTTACTAGAACTACACTTACTGTACTACAACTCATTTTGCGTCGCGTTTATTTGGTAAGGTGACAATTATGTCTTTTCCATTCAAATGCCCAAATGACCCGAGACCATTGGGCACCTCTTGCGTCTTCAGATTAGGCATCACACATACATATTTGCAGGTGTTATGAGTTATGTAAGTCCTTTCAACAATAGTTCCACACACACTTAACATACAGTTGTTTTCATCACACCGTGGTGGCGCAATTGATTAGCGCACCCTAGATCTAAACAGGAGGTTGTGGGTTTCGAGTCCTCCACCGCAAAGTTTTTTTGGGATTAATAGTGCATCGTTCGTGCTGTCATAATTTCTCTCACAACGTATTTATTCATCATGGCAGAAATTCACGGACGTTGATCAACACTGCAAATTTTTCCTCTCAGTTTATAGTAATTCCCGAGATGCTATCGTATCAAATTTCGTTATCGATCACCTGTTTGAACGCTATCATGGATATGGTGGTAACAAAAACTCGAACAGACCCATCCAAGAGAAAAATTCTTCCCCAGTCCTCTATTGAGATGATGCATAAATGCAAATGTGGTCCGAGTCCAATGTGTCAGAGATCATTCTATAAAAGCTACGTACTATAAATAGTCTGGGGGTTTTCCAGCTAAAGTTGCAAAACAAAGATGTATCATATAGGTGATGTCCCAAGATAATCATCACTCGTGATTCTATTGGCTAACGTCAATGGTGTAATATCTATTTTTAGATGGAAAACTAGCTGGAAAACATAAATTGTGATAGGATAGAACTTGGCCGTAAGTTAAATACCAGTAGTCAATTGATCTTTGAGCCAAAAGAGCTTAAGTTTTGGAATCAAAAGGATCCAGTTGTGACCATAAAAGTGACATTTGCGACAGATGGCTGTTGGTGGTAAACTTGATTATTGTACGGCGGAATATTGTTGGTCGCGTGGGACATTAGCACCCCCCGTCGCTTGATTTCCTGCTGGTCATTGCGATCTTCAGGAACTGTTTCTGGAAAAGGGAACTAAATTCTGAATAACATTCCCATGGATCATATTGTGGATAATTGATGCTTATCTGTCATTTTTGCTTCTTTCTGTGAGGACATATCATCGTTGAACTTCTTTCTTTCTTTATCGTGTCCAAACACTGTTGTTCTCAATTATGAGCCAGAAGATGGGTACAACGTCTGGCTCTTCACGGATGCCGCAAGGTCCTTGTTTTGTGCATTGTTGCTCTAGCATTGGGCAGACCAAGAATATTCCATTGTGCTGTTCCCCACCACAGGTAGTGTCCTGATCTGCTTCAGGTAGCCCCCTTCTGCAAGGAAACCTTAGATCGCGGCGGCCAATTCTGTTTTCTCAATCTGTTGAGGGCATCTCCATTCAGCCCAGAGGATCTAAGCTCCAGGTGGAGATTCCAACCAGGTCAATACCAATAGATGTTCTTGGTTGATGGCAGTCTTTCTTTCCACAAGGCCGAACCTCATGAGCTCCTTAGAGACCTGTTTTAAGAGTTTGGACTTTGCTTAAGAGACTCTCTCACAGTTCTTTCTGCAAATGCAGTTTTGATTGCAATGCTTCCTTTTTAAAATGCTGGACATAGTCGGCACAATCAGCGTGTACATTTAAGTAATATTGTAAATCCTAACAAATTTATTATAATTACCATTTGAACATTGTAATTGGGGGTTTGGTCATGAACACCTTACTGCAACACGTAAATGAATGAGATGCATATCTTGAACGCTGCTGTTTTATTCCCTTTTACAATTTCTTTTTTGGGGAAAAGGTAACTCTAGAAGACTTACCCTTCCCGCTGAAAGTTACTTTACTCCTAAAATTTTCAATATTTTTACTCTTTCAGATGAATCACTGATAGAGCCTTTATGTCGCCTGCACGGCCCAACCGGGTTCACTTGCTGCCTCCATGGTACAATAGCTCCTGATTGGTTTAGTTACTTGATATAGCACGATATAACCCATAAGTTAACCATTTTAAAAATAGACCTCTACATATCTGTACAAATCTTTAAGCTGATCGTACCGTGTCTCTGATTGGGCTACATACATCATATAACTATATGTATAACCAATCGGCCACAAGATATCAGGAGGTTAATCTTTGCGGGTTCAAAAACCTACCGTAAGTCAAACTGCATTTGCTTTGACAACAATTTGTGAAGTGTGGACGAGGATGAAGGGGCGATATTGCACCCGAAAATTTGCATAATCGTGACGGAATCCAAGAGAGAAATCTGTCATCCCTACAATGACATACGTTGGTAACGCGTCATAGATTTGACGGTATCAGTGAAAAGCTTACTTTGACATTTAAAACACGTTTTTGTAATACTTGGGTACTAGTAGAGATTGCCATTACTAAATATAAGAAAAGAGAGAATTTTTCAGCTGAAAGAATTTATCAGCTGACATATCATGACTTTTTTAATCTAATCAAAGCTGATGATTCAACGACTACCGCAAACTGACACTACTACTGCTGATTACATATGTCTAATGCGGCAGTTTTGAATGTATAAGCAATGAACACATGGGTTTAAATCAATTGCGAAGTAGGCCGGTTCATCCGGCGAAAAGACCCATAAATTTCATTTATTGTAATTGTGTAAATCGATGATGTTCCTATTGTCATTTAAATCAAAATTCATTTTAAATATATCGCGCCTTATTAGTCAATCCATTTTATGATTTGAACAGAACAAAGCCAAAAGATTTGGTAATGTACTGTGAAATGTCCCAAAATTATATATTAAAACTTTATTACCCCCAAATTTAACCATTTTGGAAGATATCAGCATGTGTGATCCAATTGGCTATAAATGTAAGATGTATGTACTATCTATTTTTAGATTGGGAAACTACTGGAAAACATAATGGAGATAGATACTAGAGAACTTGGCCATAGTTAGTTGTAGATCTCCAGTATGTATAGATTGATCGGTGCAGTATCCAGATTAATTGATATTCTAGATACACCACAGGAGCCACAAGCTAATCTGACTGCTGTCATTTTTCCAGCCAAAAAGTACCAGTTTTTGGAGAATTAAAACAGATTCCCTTTGTGGTCGCCAAAGTGGACATTTTCGTGAAAATCTGTTTTTGTTAGTGGCTGCTGACATTTTGTGGGTCGTCAAAGGATGAGAATCTTGTCGTCTTGGAACTGCTTTTACAAAGTTCTCTCAGAACTTAATTTCTGAAGCGATTCACAATCGATATACTGTGGAACAATTGATGCCGCTGCGCATTTGGAGTCTTCGCTGTGAAACAGCAACCGTTGAACTTCAATGCTACTTCCATTGTGGAACTTTAATTACGTCAGAGTGGACATAAGTAATACTTTTAAGAATATTTCTGTGTATTGTGTTTGCCGTTGTAATTGCGTTTTGTACATTCCAAATTCTTGAACTAATCAATTTGACAAAAATTATAATCAAAAATTCGGATCATTTGTTTGAACCCGGTATTCACAAAAAGCGGGTCTTTAAACCCAGGTTAAACCCCGATCATGGGTTAAATTCATGTTATCCTCTATGGGATATTTCACCCATGTAAAATTAACACTGCTTAAAGTTCACCCGCTTTTGTGGAATACCGGCCTTTGTGTTTACACCCCTGAGGTCTTGCACCTTTCCTACATTATCACTATTGGCTTACTTCATGATATAGCATGATATAACCTCTGAGTAACCAATCAACAGTGCTTCTGTAACAAACCTTTAAGCTTTTTCTTACCTAGTCTCTTGATTGGACTAATAGATCATATAACCTCATGTATAACCAATCAAATCGGCCGGTAGACCCTCAGGGGGTTTTAAGGTTATATCTGACCTTGGCGTTGTAACATTGTGCTAAGTCAAAACAGGACAAGCGCCCCTACCAACATAAAGATGGTATTCGGTGATCTTCCTAGGTAGAAGGCTCTTTGACCAGCTACGCATTTTTTAATTCTCTACGTGTTAGTTGTACAGCTTTTAAAAATGTCGGAATACTCTACGCAGATCACTCGTCTCTTCTCATGACCAACAAAGTGGAAAATCATCGGTTGCTGTGTAAAGCATCCCAGGCCCATGCAAAGATTCATGTGACGCCCTTCATATTTGGGAATCTGGGCACAGGATGGAAAAGAGACTGAAGGAACACAAGTCTAAAGCGACCAGTTCAAAATCCGCAATTAAGTAACAAGTCCATAACGTGTTAGATAGAGAATCAAAGGATTTCCCTCGTAGAGTTCTGAAAGCCATCCACATCAGAACTAAAAACCCTAAACTGAACCGTGATAGAGGGTTTGGGACTCGACCCGGTTTGGGATAACCTCATTCCTCAAACCAGGGGAATATATCGTCAAGTAGATGACGTCATTAAGACCTATGCTTCATCGAAGGCTGCTCATATCGTCAATAATAACAGTTTGTCAACAGAGTAATAATAACAACCGCTGAAGACGCTGTTTAATCCGTGAAAGAGTCCTTAAAGATGTTAACGCAATCAGATCCAGTCCTACTTCTCCCGTTCAGCTTTGAATTTCCAGAACCGTGCTCGCTCCCGCAGGTTTCGCCCGTTATTTCAGTCTCAATTTTCCCTCTCTTCATCTACAATTCTCTTCCCATACATCGGTTTTTTGCATATGATACTTCTTGGTGTATGTGCCTCTAATACAATGAACAATTGACACGCATGCACCACGCCGTGCCTTGATCATCATTCGCATGTTTTATGTTGGCGTGTTTAAATATATTTTATTTATAATGGATTCATCCGTGTCAAGGGTAAATCGCTTTTGACCATTATTTTTTTATATTTGGTTATATACTTTTTCACCACTGATCGTAAATCTTCGGAAATTAGTTCAAACAGTGTCACGTGTAATAGACAAAACCGCAACTGGCCAATCACAAACTAGGGAGAAGGGGTTCCGTCTCGTGCTGTTATCTCCTCCAGCCAATCCACAAAACCACAGCACTTTCAATGACGCAGTAAATTAAACGAAAAGTCTACAGCGTGGTCAAATACGCATCAATCGACATACCATGATTGATTGGTGATCCGTCGATCACGTGATTGATTATTATTGATTGATTGTTTGTTTATTGATTGACTGATTATGTTCTGATTTTGGGAGATGCTCAAACATAGCCGGAGTACTCTCTCCTGAAAAAAGTTCTTAGTCTAGGGCGGAATCTGGATTAAATCTGGAATTCTACACCCATATCTATTTATGATGCTTTCTGGCAATAATAAAAATAGATGAAGCCCGATAAGCAAATACGTCCTTCATAAACCCTAGGGTTTATGCTTCTCAATACAATGTTATGTGCATAATTCACTCTTGAGTCAGACCCAAGAAAAACATCCCTATCATAAATTATGTAAATATCGGCTTGCTGCAGGCCTGACTCGACTGGTCTACGAAAATAAGTTTGTTATCAGACGTATGATGTCTGTATATTAAAATTGGTCTACTTTTGAGAGTCCAAAAATGTGTCGGCAGAAGACAGTAAGTGTGCACGTATTGGGGGTAGGTACTGCCTTTTGCATTGTGAGTGGAAATTGAACTTCTGTAAACGGTTTTGGATAGAGGAGCTATACATTGGATATGTTATGTGTTGAAGTCTTCTCCAGGGCCGAAAGGCTTGTTTTGTTTTTCCGTGAAGGAAAAGGTGGAATTTGGACGAATTGTGAGGCATGTTGTTTTAAGAAATTGAGTGTTTTGTTTTCGTCGTCCAAACTCGCCTGTGGAATAGTCCATGTTCGTAAATAGGGGGTTAAACCTAGTAACGTGGTGATGTGTACGCTATTTGCGGAAATAAAGGGCCTGTATGATTTTTCACTGATGGTGAAATTATCCATTAGAGATTTGTAATGCTTATTCTTTTATAGGCTATAGGGAAAAACAGTTCATGATGTAGTATATGAGTAATTCGGCTTGCTTTTATTCTCGGTAAATATTACCTTCTCTGGCTATTAGTGGTCGTGTCAATTGTGACCTCGATCTATCTTCCATCCGCTTGTGATCAAATGAGCAGATAACACATCCAAATTGTAAGTTCTTTAGTGGCGCAGTGGTCCTTTTTTCTCTTTTTTTTCTTTTTCCCCGCTTTTTTCTTCTTTTTTTAAAACCTACACAACTTAAAGTGAATCACGAAGTTGGGAATAAGTAGGCCAAAATTAAAATAATAATAATAAAACAAAATTACAATGGAAACAAAAGAAAATAAATTTAAATATAAATAAAATAAAAAATAAAAAGAATTAACAATTGAACAATGAGTGAAAAAAGAAACGCTAAAAGACAAATAAAAAAGAAAAGACAAATAACAAATAAGAATTTAAAAGAAAAACAAAATTAAATTAAAATTAATTAAAAATACATAAAATAATATAAGCAAATTAAATAAAAGCAAAAATTAAAAAAAAACAAAAGTTAATGAACAGAAATAAATGTAAAAAAATAATAAATAATGCAACTAAATGAAAATACATCAATAAACAATGTACTAAAATTTAAAAAATGAACTAATAAAAATAAAAATCTTTAAAATAATAAAAAATAAAGATAAATTGATGAACTTCTTCTTTTTTCTTTCCATATCATTGACAGTTATACGAAGTGAGGAAAAAATAATACAATTATATAGCGGAGATGACCAAAAGGCCAAAGTTGGCCACCCCGTTCATAAAAGTAATATAAATAATTACAAAAATAAAAAAAAATAAAAAAATGTTGCAACTAAATGTTTAGGTAGCTTATTATGACCCAGTTAATGAATTAAAGCAAACACTGCAACAAAATTAAAGTTAGATCTAGGTATACGACATCAGCAAATGATGATGTCGTATACCTAGATCTAACTTTAATTTTGTTGCAGTGTTGGTTTGATTCATTAACTGGGTCTATAAGCTACAAAAACATTTAGTTTTTGCAAACATTTTGTAGTTGTTTTATTTTTGTAATTATGGATAGTACTTTTATGAACGGGTGGCCAACTTTGCCATTTGGTCATTCTCCGCTATATAATTGTATTATTTTTCCTCACTTCGTTGTATTGTATCAGTATTAACTGTACAAGGATATGGAAAGAAAAAAGAAGAAGTTCATCATTTAGTCTTTATTTTTTATTATTTAAAGATTTTTATTTTTTATTAGTTCATTTTTTAATTTAGTACATTGGTTATTGATGTTATTTTCATTTAGTTGATGTTAGTATTTTTTACATTTATTTATGTTCATAACTTTTTTTTTTTAATTTTTGCTTTTATTTAATTTGCTTATATATTTATGAATTTTTTAATAATTTTAATTTAATTTTGTTGTTCTTTTAAATTCTTATTGTTATGTGTCTTTTTCTTTTTTATTTGTCTTTAGGCGTTTTCTTTTTTCCATCATTGTTCAATTGTTTAATTCTTTTGATTTTTTATGTTTTTATTTAGTATTTAATATGATTTCTTTTGTTCCATTGTAATTTTGTTTTCTTATTAGTTGTTTTATTTTTGGTTCCTATTAGTTATGTTCCGACAACATTCGTGATTCACTTTTAAGTTCCTTTGGGTTGTGTAGGTTTTTAAAAAAAGAAGAAAAAAGCGGGGAAAACAGAAAAAAAAGAGAAAAAGTGGACCACTGCGCCACTACAGAAACTTACAATTTGGATGTGTTTATATGCTCATTTGATCACAAGCGGATGGAAGATAGATCGAGGTCACAATTGACACGCCCACTAATAGCCAGAGAAGAGAAGGTATAATATGTACCGAGAATAAAAGCAAGCCGAATACTCATTATACTACATCATGAACTGTTTTCCCTATAGCCTATAAAAGAATAAGCATTACAAATCTCTAATGGATAATTCACCATCAGTGAAAAAATCATACAGGCCCTTTATTTCCGCCAAATAGCGTACACATGCACCACGTTACTAGGTTTAACCCCCTATTTACGAAAAAACATGGGGACTATTCCAACAGCGAGTTTGGACGACGAAAAAAAAAACACTTCAATTGTCTAAAACACATGACTCACAATGCGTCCAAATTCCACCTTTTCCTTCAGGAAAAACAAAAAAAAAAACAAAACAAGCCTTTCGGCCCTTGAGAAGTACTTCAACACATAACATATCCACAATGTATAAGCTCCAAACACCGTCCTCATCCCAAAACCGTTACAAGAAGTTCAATTTCCACTAACAATGCAAAAGGCAGTACCTACCCCATACGTTGCACACTACTGTCTTTCTGGCCGCCACATTTTTGGACTCTCAAAAAGTAGACCAATTTTAATATTACAGACAATTTCATGCGTCGGATAACAAACTTATTTTCGTTATAGACCTGTCGAGTCAGGCCTGCAGCAAGCCGATCTTGACATAATTTATGATAGGAGTGTTGTCTGGGTCTGACTCAGATGGATTATGCACCATAAACATTGTTTGAGAAGCATAAAACCTTGGGTTGTGAAGGCGTATTGCTTATCAGGGCTTCATCTATTTTTATGATTTGCCAGAAAAGCATTTAATAACTATGATTATTTGTGTAGAATTTCAAGATATTAATCCAGATTCCGCCCGAGCCTATAGAACATTTTTTCAGGAGAGGAGTACTCGGCATGTCTGGAGCATCTCCCAAAATAAGACAATAATCAGTCAATCAATAAACAAAACAATCAAGTCAATAATAATCAATCAAGGTTGATCGATCGATCAACCAATCAATCATGTTCGGTCGATTTGATTGTATTTGACCACGCTGTAGACTTTTCGTTTAATTGACGCGTCAATGAAAGGTGCTGTGGTTTGGGATGGATGTGAACAATACACATCACGATACGTAACCTTTACCTATTTTGTGATTGGCCAGTTGCGGTTTTGTCTATTACACGTGACACTTTTCTGAACTAATTTCCAAGGATTACGATAAGTGGTGAAAGTATATAACCAAATAAAAAAAAAAAAAATAATGTCAAAAGCGTTTACCCTTGACACGGATGCCACCCTTCTCAATAAAATATATTTATAACCCGCAACTATAAACATGAGAATGATGATCAAGGCTACGGCGTGGCTGCATGTCGGTCAATGTTCATTGTATTAGAGGCACACCAAGAAGTATCATATGCAAAAACCTATGTATGGGAAGAGAATGTAGATGAAGAGGGGAAATTGAGACTGAAATAACGGGCGAAACCTGCGAGAGCGAGCAACGGATCTGGAAATGTCAAAGCCTGAACGAGGTAGGACCGGATCTTTATGGTTAACTCTTAACCAGGTCTCAGCGGTTGTTATTACTCTGTGACAAACTGTTATATTGACGATATGAGCCGCCTGCGATGACGTCATAGGTCTTAATGACGTCAGCTAACTTGACGATATATTCCCCCCTGGTTGAGGAATGAGGTATCCCAAAAACGGGTCGAGCCCCAACCCTGATCACGGTTCAGTTTAGGGTTTTCCGTTTCAGTGTGTGGATAGATGTAGAAACTCTACGAGGGAAATCCTTTGATTCTCTATATACAGTTGATGGATTGTTACTTATTGCGGATTGAACTGTCGCTTATAGCTTAATTGTGTCCTTCCGGTCTCTTTTCCATCTGTGCCCAGATCCAAAATATGAGGTGCGTCACAGGAATTTGCAGGGCCTGGATGCTTTACACAGCAACAGATTGATTTTCCACTTCTGTTTTGTCATGATGAGAAGAGACGGTGATCGGCGTAGAGTTATTCCGACATTTTTTAAATGCTTGTGTACTAACAACACGTTAGGGAATTAAAAAACTGGCGTAGTGCGGCAAAGATGCATTCTACCTAGGGGGAAGGTCACCAGAAATACCTCTTCTTTAGTGGTAGGGCTGTTCCTGTTTTTGACTTAGCACAATAATTAACAAAACGCCAAGGTCAGTATAACCTTTAAAAAACCCCTGAGGTCTACCGCGATTTGATTGGTTCTACATGGAGTTATTATGCATATATTAGTCCAATTCAGAGACTATAGCTTAAGGTTTGTACAGATTATAGAATGCCTGTTGTGATTGGTTAATCAGAGGTTATATCATGCTATATCATGTAATAAAGCCAATTCATAGATCCTGTTAAGAAAGGTGGTAGACCACAGAGGGGTTAAACACAAAGGCCGGTATTCACAAAAAAGCGGGTTAAAACTTTAATCTCCAGCCGTGGTGTTTATTTTAACCCTGGGTTAATTATCCCATAGCGGATAACATGAATTTAACCCAGATTCGTGGGTTAATCCTGTTTAACCCTGGGTTAAAGTAAACCCGCCTTGTTTGTGAATACCGGTCAAAAAATGATCCGAATTTTATATAATTTTTGTCAAATTGTTAGTTCAAGAATTTGGAATGTACAAAACGCAATTACAACGGCAACACCAATACACAGAAATATTCTTAAAAAGGATATGTATGTCCACTCTGACGTAATTAAAGTTCACAATGAAGTAGCATTGAAGTTCAACGTTGCCATGTTCTCCCTCACCACCGCGACGACTCCAAAATGAACAGCATGCGGCATCAATGTTCCACAGTATATCTATGTGAATCGTCTTAAGAATTAAGTTTCTGAAGATAACTTTGTACAGCAGTTTCAAGCACGACAAGATTCCATGGATCCTTTGACGACACAAAGGCAAGCAGCACTATAGTAGATTCAACCCATCGTGTCAACCATTAGATATTTCACACAGTGATAAGCATACGGACAAGCTTATATATTGGCAAAAAAACATGATTTGTTTTGAAATGAGGGCGCCCTCCTCTGGAAATCTCTGAGTCAACCTTTAATGAAGCATGCCCTCTGTCAGTACGCGGCTAATTATCCTAATTAAATCATACTCTATGTTCGCGCGGCGAATTTTTTCCCTTCACCACTTTTTTTCGTGTCAAAGGGAAGGAAGCGGGTACTTCTGGAGGACTATGTACCACTAACTTTATTTCCTGCAATGCATGACGCAATTGTTTTTCGCACACATGACACGTGGCTTAAACGCTTTGACAATTAGCAGAAAAAAATGTTAATGTATTTAATTTTAAGATGGACCCCTTGACCACTTCAGTGTTAATTTGTAGAGATCTTAAAATTTTTTGCCTACGTTACATTTCCTCATACTGTTTTGCAGTTTTCAGGGTAATATGTGACGGTCATATCACACGTATACACAGACATACACCTACGCGAGGCGCGCTTCCTTGTGAGGCGGGATACAAGGCATTTTTAAAGACCAGTTTGCTAGGAAACCTCTCTATATGTTTGATGTATGTACACACTCATAACCATACTCACACATACACTTGACGCATACCCACACACGCGCCGCGGTCACACGCACACCGACAAACACCACATCTAACGGACCTATTAACAGAACTAAAACAATTGGGTTGGTACATTTACTGCACCCACTTTTGCCTGCTCCCATGTTTGAATTCAGCAGCCTGACGGAATAAAGTGCAATTATACTGTTCTTTAATTCCGTCAAGGCTGCTGAAATCAACTGGAGCTAAAAAGTGGGGTCACAAAATGTACCAACCCTAAAAAATTTAAACTGCACAGATTTATGTTTGGTGAGAAATTTGCCATTCCTAGTTCATAAATTATTTGGAGCTAGCCAGCATAATTAAACGATGACGCGCTAGATGAGAAGAAAAACACAATACAATCCCGAAACGTATCATCAATTTCAAATAAAACCATCTCCTTCGTCATTTTCGATATTTTTCTGAGCAAAATGACACATGTTTATTTCTTTAATATCTTTTCTTTGACGACGTTGAATTAGTTCATTTGGTTATACACAAAAGCTATTGTACGAAACCCGCTGAGTAAGGCTTCACTCGAACAATAATATTTTCTCACAATTAGATTTTCGTTAAGTGGCATGTGGCGGTTTGGGATGTGGGTGGAATCGGAAGAGTGTAGGTTAATCGGTGCGTGTGGAAGCGTGGGTATATTTACAAATCTATAACAGACAAAATGGTTACATTACTGGTTTATATACGTTGGTTATTGTTGTTTTGCTAGTTTCATTTTTGTGCCCCATTGTGTGTGCGGCGAAGTGTATGTGTGTGTGTAAATTGTGTCTTATGGGGACGTTTTTTTCTTTGTGGGGACTTTTAAAAACAATCTAGTCCCCCAAGCTAATTAATATGTAAAAGTCTTTAGAACAGCCCGTCAACCTACTTACTTAATAATGGAATAAAGTGGCAATATAATATTGCGATTTATTCCGATTAAGACAGCCCGTCACCCAAGACAAGTTAAAAAGACAGTTGAAATAGAAACTGGCTCAAAATTACACTATAGCAAAATAAAATCAATTATTTCCTAACCCCACCATACCCCCATAGCACTTTAATTTACTACAGTCTAGAATACACTTTTCTATGGTGTATGAAACTGTGTAAGGTCCCCACAATGCATTAAAGTCCGATGTGTGTGTGTGGTGTGTGTGTGTGTGTGTAAATTCCATATCATAATAATTTCAGATAATTACACTTACCACCCCACAGACATGAGCAAATTAATCAATCAAATCAAAGTAAAAAATAGTTCTAGCTGAAACCTTGGAAAATTGGAGGATCCAAGCAATGCAAACGTCATATTGTTGCTAAAAATAGGCAGAAACGGTCACAATAATCGTCTCAGTAAATTAGATTAAATTTGGTTGTATAATGATAATATTATTAATAAATATTTTTAGCACTCCATATGTGATAAACATTGCCAAGGTCTGTTAATGAGACAGGAAGAAACATGTCCATTGCGCAGGCTTTGTTCGACATTTGGTTAAATTATTTCAAGCAACACTTCTGAGTTAGTGAGTGGTTTTAAACTGGGATATAAAGATCATATTCCTTTTCAAATGTACAGATACAACACTAAAAGTCATGGCCTGCTGTGTTGGAACCTCATTAGTAAAAAAACTGTCAGAAAAATCATTGACAAGTTAAAATTTGTAAACGGTAATGAATAAAGTGCATATTTTCCAATTTCATAACTGGGCACCACTGGGCTTTGGATCTACACTGGTCACTTGCAAGTGAAACAAGTTCATCCAAAACAAAAAGGTTAAAGTCATCCCTTATTTTTTTCTTCGGCGTCAATTCTCTGTTTTTTCAACAGACGAATGAACTTTTAACTGTAGCTGCACAACGTATTTACTTACTTTTGCTTATTACAATTTAGAGGACCGAGAACCTCAGAGGTATAACCCAACAGTGGTTCACCACTTCTACTTGGGGTATCCCTCGAAACTGACCAGAACGGCTTATGACAATCAGGGGTTACAACCCTACTCTTCTCGACACTGACTGTGATATACATATACAGGTATGACTTTCTGTTCATGGGACCGATGGCTTAACGTCCCCTCCGAAGGACGGGATATTCTCGTGGTTCATTTGCCCAAGTGCAAATGAACCACGGGGAGAGCGGAATTCTAGTTTTAATCAATAGTTCTTATACAAACTATATCCAGAATTAAGTACCCGATTAAATCCCAGTTAGTGGCCCTACCGGGGTTTGAACCGGGGACCTCCTGCAGTACCTGCACCAAAGGCGAATATCCTAACTAGTGGGCCACGCTCTCCCCTTTATTGGTTTTGACTCACTTTTGCCTGCCACCTTTTAGGCGGATAGCCATGTAGTTCCCAACACCGTGACTTTGTGTGCTCGGGATTTTAACAGTGATGGCATGTGAACTTTGATTTGGGTCCCATCCCATGCTTTTGATTAGCACCAGTATTTTCTTTACTCCCCTTTCTTTGTAACCTGACTTGGATTTCCCATTCTGTGTACCACCATGAGATACTCTGTTAGAACCCTACTTACTATTGTGATTGTTATACATACCTAGTATCTTATCTAGGCCTACTACTTAGTTTATGCGTCAAAGCATAATCGTCTGCCTTTGTGGCTGCTTCATGTATACTATCATTGAATTTTGTTTTCATCCAGATGTGTTTTGATATCTATATGTAGACATCGTTTGAACTCTTCCACTAACATCAACTCCCTAAGTTGACCAGAATTTTGCCCGACTTTTTCCCAGAGAAGCCAGCGATCAAACATCTGCTCCTTCACGGGCAAATCCTACACGGGTGTGTTCATTCCGTCTTCGACAAGACCCGAATTTTTGACTATAGGCTTCTGGCACCAATTCCTATGCTTTGAGTACTGCCAACTTGACATCATCGTGATTACTACATCTGTCAAATGACATGGCCGGCCGAATATATGTCTGGGGCTTAACCAATGGATACTGACTGCAGTAACAAGGTCCAAGATTCTTTAGGCCATTTCAAGCTAGCGGCAATTTTCTCAAAGTGTAAGAAGTACTTGTTTACTTCTTGTTCCTGAAATTTTGG
>JAMKCH010013083.1:0-25583 GCA_023653785.1 Ophioderma brevispina
ATGTAGGGAATCTATTGCATGTCTTATCTCTATCAAATCACTACTAAGTATATCAAGGCTAATCATGTAAACATGGCTTGGTGGGCTACTGTAACCTTTATTCATATCAGACTCTGGTACCGTACGTTTAGACTATGGACAGTTGGCTCAAATTTATCATTTCAGCATTCAGTGACTTTCTATGAAATAAGCTAAAATTGCCATTAGTTATGAATTCACAGAGTTTAAATTTACATGCAACACGTGAGAGGATACAAAAGTTACATTCACAGAGGGAAAGCTACATGCACCTGGGCATGTGTGCACCTGGGTAATTCAAAGCCTGCTAATACATTGGTACCCAGCATCCACAATATGGCAAAAAAACCGGGGGCCATATTAATAACATTCCACACCAAACATCCTTAGCCCTAAAGATGTCACAGGGTAAATGCGAAAAATAGTATAGCTTGTTTTCTGATACCAACATTTTGAACACTTCCGATAAAATCTGTGGTCCCTGGGGGCAAGGCTATTAGCGATTGGAACCATGGACCTTTAACCGGATGGTGGTGCACCATATTGCGAATGTGAGAATTGAAAGGCCAATGGTTTAAGGCATATAGGTCCTCATTTTCATTTTCGTCCCCCCCGCCAACTTTAGTTGGCAAAGGGGGACTATAGAAATTATGCCCTGCTTCCATATGTGTGTGTCCCACACGCAATATCTCTGATCTAGCAAGTGTGGGTTGTCCATCTTCGCAACATAGATGCATCTCAATAGGCGTTGGCTGGGATGTAAGTGGGTCATGTGACTAGGTTTCAAAGGTCAAAAATAGGGTCAAATTTGGTCAAAAATAGGATAATTGTATAAGCTTGTAAACACGATATCTTTTGATTCTAAGCAGAAGTTATGGGTGTCCAAACTTCGCCACCATAGATATCATCCAAGTAGACGGTGGATGAGATCGGAGGAGGCGGATTATGTGGCTTGGGTCAACAGGTTCAAATATGGTCAAAAATAGGGTCAAAGTGGTCAAAAATAGAGAAACCTTGTAAACACGATACCTTTGCTCTAAGCACAAGTATGGTGCCCATCTTCGCACCAGGGATGTCACCCAAGTAGTCAGGGATGAGTTTCGGGCGCGTGGGTGTGTGCAGGGGGGGTCATCAAAGGTCAAATGCGGTCAAAAATGGGATAATTGCTTAGTAAGCCTAATGGCAATTGTGGCAGGGAGATGCATGATGAAAAAATTGGTGGGTGTGGTCAACTTCCGTGCCGAAAAATTTGAAGGTCTTTCAGAGTACTGTGGTGATTCAAGGTCAAACCACTAAGTAGGTGGTAGGATTGATGAAACTTGTTGGGTGTGGTCAGCATTCAGTGCTAAAAATTTTGAGGGTCATTTCAAGGTCATGTGGGGTCATCCAAGGTCAAATCCATTACCACCATGGTAGTATGGTCATGAAAACTGATAGGTGTAGTACGAATTCATGCCGAAAATTTTGAGGGTCATTTCAACGTCGTTAGGGGTATTCAAGGTCAACTAACTCAACATGGTGGTAGGTCAATGATTTGAAACTTTGTGGATGTGGTCAAACATTGCTAAACGAAAATGTGAAGGTCATTCAAAGGTCAAGTAGGGTCTCTAAGGTCAATAACTAAGTTGTATGGTCAATGTAGTCAACATTGGATTACCGTCAAATTGCAACTGTATGGCAGCAGCCGCAGCTTCGTGGTTTGAGGACCACTTATTTCCATCCCACAATCTCCCTGTTGATCTTTAAAACTTATATTTCCCTCATTTCTATCGCGACAGGCGGGGGACCTTGTGGTTCGAGAACAAGAACGCCTTGTTCATTTTAATTTGATAATTTTTGCTCTCAATGAGGATTGAGCAATCTGTGTTAAAAGAAGAAATGCCAGAAGAAATGCAACCCAAATGTATACTCTTGCAAGTTTGTGTCGTCTGCAGAATTGCAGAAGGCACATACGGAGGTACTGTGGTCAATGTCTGTGTATGGGTGTGTGTCTGTAGTCCAAATTAACCCTTAGGATCCGATGATGTAAACTTGTGGATAAGGAGGGGGGTGGGGTGACAGTGGTGACCTCATGTGCTTTGTCCCATGTACAAACCGCGCCGGCAGACGACACTCACGCGATCCGGCCTTGTTCTTTTCAAAATGCCAGCAAGACGTGCTATTAAGGCCCCTTCTCAAGCTCCTATGTGATGCTGTCGTGTGCCTTTTGTCTCCCCGTTTGTGGCTTCCTTTTCGCAGCTTTCGGGGCCTTGTGTTGAAAATCGCAATCCTCAAGACCATTTTAGGTGTGGGATGGTGTGATATCGCACTCGCACGCCTAAAAAGACAAGGCCGGCGACGATGTGTTGGTATTTTTAATATAGTTTATTGTGTCTCCTCGAGGAGTGAGCCTCGTGGGTTAAAAGAAGAATAGAATGCAACCTAATGTAAATCTGCAGTTTTTAGGCATATACGCCTACTTCCACCTGAATAAACGGTGTCATGATACTGAAACCGGGCCCTGATACGGTACAGGTCTGGGACGACAAACAAACCTAATGTTACCAGGGAAGAAGATAAAGCTATCCTGAGGATCACCTGAAGCTTGTCGGTTGCACAAACCATGAAAATCCTAATATGGATTTCAAAGGAAATTGCACATGGATCATGACAGAGTTCATGATTTCCCCTGTATATGGAGCGTGGGGGTTTACATGTTAACCAATATGCAGGGGCTAGGAGGTTTGCTTTAAATGTAAAGTAGCTTAAAGTTATGTAGAATGAAAGAATGTACAGGGTGAGTCAAAAAAACTTGACTCTGAATAATGTGGTGCATAATTATGATAATTATAAAAACAAAAAATATATCTAACATATGGGATATCATCGAAAGATAGTTCATTATCTTTAATTTTGCTGCAAGCTCATTCACATCGGTTAGGTATAGGCAAGCTACAGTCATTTGAATCCAGCAGTCGGCTTTCTGCACTGTCCACGGAATCACATGTGCTTAGTCGGGCGACGTGCATTCAAATGGGAATCCGTGGATAGGATGAAAACCGGACTACTTGATTCAAAAGACTGTAGCTCGGCCTATACTTAACCGATTGGAATTATCTTTGCAGTAAATTAAAGATAATGAAATAGGCTTTCCGATGATATCACATACGTTATATATATATTATTTAAAAACTCAAAATGGCGGACACAATCCGGGTCAAGTTTTTTTTGACTCACCCTGTAGTTCAGAGTGGGATGTAAATAGGGCCATGCCAGCAGTGTACTATACCAATCATGTAGTAAAATGTTTGTTCTACCACTGTGTGAATCAGATAAATATGTATACATAGTCTTTCCTTGTGCTGTTAACTACATGTACATGTATCCCACCACCACAGTACCATGCTAAATTTACATTGTTAGTCGTCTCACTTTTTGTGATGTTCTTATAGCCGCAGGTATAATTTCTGTTACATTTTGCCAAGTACGCTTGCATGCCCGCCAAAACTGCGCACCATCTGATTGCATGAAGGTGCGGTCCATGCGGCGAGACGCAAGTGTTGTGCCATGTAACAGCAACTATGGCCGAGAGAACAGTAGTCTCACTTACCCCAACAAGCAGTGGCGTAGCTAGGATTTTCATATTGGGGGGGCCAGTGTCGCATCTCAACCGACAGAAAATGGGTAGGGTCCAGGGGCCCGCCTTAGGGCCCCTGTTGGGGTCCAGGGGCGAAGCCCTGGTGGGGGTCGAGGGGGCGAAGCCCCCTGAATTATATGCTTTAAATGTCTTCTGAGGGCTAATTTTTGTACGATTTTGTAAAATTTACTTGTCGCACGCTGTCCATTGAACTTTAAACCTATACTTTGCCGACAATCCGGCCTGCAAGTGCCATGACCTGAATTTTTCAAGTGAACCGACGGGCTCATCTCAACCGACGAAATCAATTATTGGGGGGGGCCGCGGCCCCCTGCCCCCCTCTGGCTACGCCACTGCCCACAAGATGTTGTAGTTGCCTGAGTAGGTAGAAGTTATTTCATTAATCCACTCTATACCATCTAAACTGAATAGTCAATGAATTTCAAACTTGGTAGGGTAATTGTAGAGCATGAGATCTGGTGCTGGTGCTATATATACATTTTTCGAAAGTGGACCTAACCTGAAATTAATTCTCAACTGGGGTCTTGGAACGGGCTTGGAGAGACGCGAAAGGGGTCTTAAGGGACGCACATACCCGTACACCTCTTTCCAATGGTCATGCCCCTCCCCCCCCCCGGCTGATACTTTTCCTGCTTTAATGATCACATTTGGCATATTATTCAATAAAATGTTTAGGAACCCACTCTCACTCAAGCCTACAAAAAACAAAAAATGTCTGTCTGCCTGGGAACCTTCAAACAAGTGGGCAAAATTTCTGTCCACATATGTGCATAAGTGCGCACACAAGCACATTTACACAAGTCCTTACACTGGCCCAGTATTTTGCACACTCTGGTGCAATCTGGGCCTGGATTTGAACCTTTTTGTATAAAATTTCGGGTGTTTTTTTGTTTACAATTTTTCCTTACTTGTTTGAAAATTTCTGCAGTTGTCAATTTTTTTCTTGGGACCTTTGGTCCCTGGTCATGATTTTTGTAGGCCTGCCCCACCCCTGGCACCTCCAACGCAATGCCAATGCTTTATTTTTTTTTTCAGCAAATTTCAAAATATTGAATTCAGTGTGAAAAATGCATTCAAAACAGTCCAAACAAGCCAAGTCACATTTCAATGGTTATTGAGATGATTTCTCAAATTACAGTAACCTGCAGATATCTTGGAAAGCCATCTCAATTACACTTAACTGCATACGAGGGGTGGTTTCCTAGGTACTCCCCACTTTAGTTTTTCAGCTGCGATTTTTAAAACGCTGCAATATATTTGGTTTATATTTTTTTGTAGTTGTCTAACTTTTAGTTGCGCTTGCATTGGTGCAAAACACTTCAAAAATCCATCGCGTCGTTTTTGCGTTAATTAGTTTGGGTACCTAGGATCCCCCCGCCACCCCCCCCCCTCCCCCCCCCCCTTATGCCACAACGGAAGTGCCCATGACAAAAATGAAAAATCTTATTAGAGTTACTTGATTCTTAATTTCATAATTCATACACCTATTACATAAACAAAGTAAATAATTAAGTTAAAAAAAAAAATCTTGTCAAAGTATAGTGGCCATTGGAGCCATTATATTTTTTATATAACATCCATGGTAGCGATTTACTGTAGGAACCTATGGTAAATTATCAAGTCCCTAAAAAGTATCAAAATGTTATGAGACATTTATGTTTGTGCTTTAATATGGTAAATATTTCATTCTCACAAATTAAGCAATCAGCACAAGTCTAGGAGAAGCAATGCCGTATAAATGCAGAAACAAATTAGTGTCTTTTTCGCACATTTTGACGCGACAATTAAAATTCAATGTTTTGCCCTAATTTTTTTGCTGAACAACTTTTCTTGATTTTTTTTATTTCTTTATTGTTGAATGTCCTTTGAGCCTTCGACATGTGGTGGATTTCAATCTAAACAATCCTTGGGAAACTTGGTTATATTAGGGGGGGGTCCCCCCGTTAAGCACTAACGGAAATGCAAACCCCTTATGCAGTTAAGTTTAGGCTAGGCCCTCCTTCTGACCAATGTGCTATTTAACCTATTCATAATCTACCAGTGTTTAAATGCTTATTCCTGTTCAACTGTATTCACCATATAAGTACAAAAAAGTAATCTAGACCGGCAATATGAGCAACATTTGTAAAGAGCCAGTATTTGTTTTTGTTTTTTCTGGAATTAGCAAAAAGAACTGACTACTATGTATGTGAATCAATATTTCAAGACAACCAGGGCCCATTCATTTTGATAAGAGCTATTTTGTACCTACTGCAGCCTACGTGCCTATACAACACATGGCGGAAGTGAAGAAATGGTTTGCAAAACATTCCCTTCATATAATATTGCCCTCATGTTTCGGGATGTTTTTCTGTCTGCACAAAACTTTTTGTGCTTTAAATACACTTGACCTTTCAGTTATTTTTTAAAGCACTACTTGTGCCATAACACCCTGTAGTATTAATCTTTTGTTAGTGATATGGTACCAGCGATTACAATTATGTTTATGGCTCTAGGTACTTTAGCCAGACGTTATATGACCCATAAGACATTTCAGCTTATCAGTGATCCCTCCGAAAGAGTCAAACTATTTGACATTTGCAGGAGTGAGCTTAAATTGTCTGTGGAAATCGAGTAAGAGTTATTTTTTCTAACTGACAAATTGACAGAAAAGGAAGAAACAGCAGTGTTAAAAATGTGAAATCTCCATTCAACAATTTACGTTTGGATAATTGTCCCTAGGGACGTTTTTTAATACTAAATTATATCTGATTTTGTCCTTACTACTGTATTTTGATCTTGAATTTGTAGGTACCGTATATTAAGATGCCTATACTTGTACGACTTCAAAAATCTGATATTTTTGATACGATTTTCGATCTTGCAAATCCTGATAGTGCCTGGTATTTAAGATAAAAAAAGGGGTTACATTTTAGGACACTATCTTGTCAACTTCCAGCTGATTTTCCTTACAAATCAATTACGCTGTAAGAGGCTAATTTTGGACAACTTGTCTAACATAAAAAATATTCATACTATACAGTCCTTTGTGAAAAACTAATTTTGTGAATAGAAAAACAGCTAATGATAATTTCAATCAGTACACAGAAATTGCACAAATACATTAGAGAAATTGATTTTATTAAGGAAGGTGTCCAAGTATGTCCTCTATGGCCAAATCTGCTTAGTTTTACTTGGAATGTAATTAACTACTATAACTAGAGAAGAATCACTGTAAAACAATGTATTTCACAAGCAGTTTATTTTTCACGATTATTTTAAATTTACATGATAATTTCAATCTTAAATTGCATTGCCTTTCACTTCTGTTACATGTAGGCCTGTATGTGTACTGACTATGCTGTCCTAGCAAAACTTTGTCCTGACTTTGGGATAAAAGTATACTGTGTAAGTGGAAATGTTCGCGAGGTTCTTCTTGTTCGCGAGGTTCTATTTTCCCGCGCTCGCAAGTGAGCTAAAAACGCGAAAATAACTCGCGAAAATACCTTTTTTCCAATAGATTTTGTATTGCACTGATGTCAATACCGTGAAATTAAATTCTTGCACATTGGCAAAACTGTTAAAATCGCAAAAATGTGTACCAAAAATTTTCCACTAATCAGTATATCTATAACTTCCACCCTCTCCTCTGTTGTCTTCGCCCTGACTTTGTTCGTCAGAGACCTTAGTAACCTTTTCTGTCTGTCGGTCCGTCTGTCTGTGCTGTCCGCGGTCTGTCCCTGTCTGTCTGTCTGTTCTGTCTGTCATGCTGTCTGTCTGGCCTGAACGTCCCGTGTCCACATGCTTGTGTACGATTATCTGGAGTTTCCCGTAAGGGCTAGGATGATGTCACTTGGGTGGAAAGAACGGGTCCACGAGTTTCTCGACCTGGGATTAGATTTGGGCGTAAAATATACTAATAAGTCCTCAATTTGGCATAATTTACGAAATTTTCCCGCAAGGCGTGTGTCAGTTTTCTGGAGTCCGTAAGGCGTATGATGATGTACTTGGTGGAGGAACGTGGCTGAGAGTTCTCCCGAACTGATTAGATTTCGGGCGTATTTCGTGCAAATTAAGTATGCAATACTAATTAATATGCAAAAAACAGCGTATTGCTATAATTTTGAAACGGTACATTGGATACGGAAAACTTTCCTTCACTGCCTGAAAGCCTAATTCATGTGCGCATCTTTTTCGCAATTTGATAGTGTGTGATACAGCGGCTTAGGTATGCAAAACGAATAAAGTTGCGTAATTACTGTATCTCTGAAACCGTACATCGGATAGCAAAATTCTCGCTGCATGAAAGAAATATATGCAATGCATCTTTTGGGTGAAATCATAATTGGGTCAAAGTGCATGTGGGCCGATTTAAAGGGTCATTTTTTTGATAATTGATCTAATTAAATTGCATAATTGCTGTAATCACTGAAATGTACTTGGAAATGCAAAATGCCTTCGCTACATGAGCATCTTCTATGCCGTCCATCTTTTGTAGATCACAATTGCGGTCAAGTGCAAGGGGATCATTAAATGGGGCGTTGTTTGATGTCAATTTGATCTAATTAAAATATGCGTATTGCTTTATCGCATAAATGGTACATTGGATATGCAAATTTCCTAGCTAAATGAGACTACATATGGACCTCTTTTTGTGTGAATAATAATTATTGTGGTCAAATGCAATGTGGGCCACTTAAAGGGGCATTTCTTGTTATTTTAAATTTGCAATCTAATGCTAAATTCTTGTTCCATTTCCATCAACCAATTTTCTCAGGTTTGTTCAATGGTCAGTGGTAAATACTACACCTTCAAAAAGAATTTGATTCAGATTTGTTTACCTTCCATAAATTAGTCAGCATGTGTTTATTGGCAGTATGGCTGGGTGTGATTGGTGTGTACAAAACAGGTTGTAACCAAAACAAAGACATTATCAAGGGGGGAGTACCCACAACAAAGGTATTAACATCATATATATAGCTGATCAGTGCCCATGTTTTCGTTGAAATGTTTTTCTACTTCTGTCAGTCTTTTGGGTTGCAGCCTGTTTACATTCTTGCAAATGTGAAATACCAAATTGTGCATTTCACCACTTTCTGGACCCCGTGGCGACTCAAATTTAAAAATGTGGTCACCGAGTTTTTCAAAAATGTGTGGCCAAATTAAATAAAGATTAAAAACACAATATTTTATTTTTACTAAATTTATTTAATTTTAAGGGATTTTTTGCATGACTTTTCATGATTATCTATCTACAATGGAAAAAATGTTGTGGCCCTGGGGTGTGGTGTCAAATGAAAGAGCATGAAATAAAGAAATACTGAACTGCAAACCCGTGGGTGCCTACTCCTAACCATCCTTGGTTATGATTATTGGGGTACAATTCAAGATTATCTCTCCCAAAGGAAGATTTTTACCTCTAGTGACCACATGAAGAGTGAGAAGTATAGAATACTATAAATGCCAACCGGATGGAAACCCGGGGGTGCTACTCCTAACATCTCCTACCTTGTGCTCATGTGGGTGACTTTTCCAAGATTAAATATCTCACATGGAAAATGTTGTTAACCCCTACGGGTGGTGTCAAATGAAGAGTTTGTTAGAGGTATAGAAATACTAAATACTATCAAAATGCAACCGGGGGTGCTACTCTAAACAGCTTAGTTATGCTCTGTTGATGACTTCTCATGATTAAGATCCCAAATGGATGTTGTGGACCCCTGGGGTGGTGTCAATGAAATAGCAGGAAAGTAAGAATACTATAAATGCAAAACCCAGGGGTGCTACTTCTAACCATCTCTGACTTATGCGCATGGGGGGTTTCAACCTTGCAAGATGACTAGCTCCACACTTGAAAATGGTTGTTACCCCTAGGGTTGGTGTCAATGAAAAAATGGGAAGTAAAACAGTTAAAAGAAATTGGAGTTTATCTTGTTGCACAACTTTTTGGGGGACACCCTGATTCGCACAGTTTCACTCTGGTGTGGCTGCTTTTTGTCTTACAATTAAGCTCGAAAGCGTCTGACTTGTGGTTCGAGAACCGCCTTGTGGTTTAATGCTGTGGCTTGGCTGCCAGCTTGAACATTTGGCTGTGGGTATGAGGGGTGGAATCCCTCTGCATTTTTGGCTATCCACTCTTGGAACCACTACTTCAGTTACTTGTTTTTTAGGATTTAAAAAAGGCATAATAATAATCACCAGTTCTTTGGTGTAGCGGCTAAATTCCCGTAACCGTCCCCTCAAAGCACTGTTGTCACAATTATTATTATACGCCCCTTCAGGAAATGTAAATCACATCATTTTGCTTCATCTAGGTGGCTACTCAAAGGAATGCCTTACAAGCGCACAAGCCTGTTAGCACTTTTAATATTCACCATAACAACTCTCCAGATTCCACATATTGGGGTCCCTTTTAGCATAGGCTAAGTAGCTAGGGCTGGGTCCCCCCCCCCCCCCCCACTTTTTAGTTGCCTGGCCTGTTGGAACTCCTTTTATACAGTTAAAAGAATAACAATGCCCTTAATAACTTGATATTATTGTGTTGTATGATGTTTTCCATTTAAAGAAATATAAATTGAGTCTTTTCATTCAGTTGATGGATACTGAGGGAATGTGGCCTTGTGGATTAAAATTTAAAAATATTGTTTACTCAACGTTTGTTTTGCTGTGGGCACCAACAATTTTTACTACATCCCTTCTTGTGTTTGACATCTTTAGCAAGTCTGCATACTTGTCCAAGAGAGATTTTAATAACATTAAAAAAATTAATATTTCCATAAATGCTAGTTAAACCTGAAACTAATAGAACTTTATTATAGTAGATTCAACACCGTGTCACCAGAGGAAAAGTTTCGGACAGTGTCAATTAGCTGGGAGAGGAGGCAGAATGTGGCTGACCTGTTTCATGAACGAACTAAGATAATTGGCCTTTCATGTTTACATAGAGTACAAAGACTTCTGTGTTCCTTCGTATCCAGAACACGGGCGCTCAAAAGTCAGTAATGCCTTCAACTCACCTGTTAAATTGAATACCGTTAAAGCAAATACGATTAGTCAGAATGTTTTGAGAGTTATGTAATTTTAAATGGGTTTACATTGACTTGAATGATTTCATTAAGCACTTAAGTGATTTTTCTCTGCTATCGGACTACATACATGTTTCAATAGATTTAGCGTAGAATTTTAATTTCCGTCCACTGCACACCCCCTCATTCAATGCCACTTCGGAAAAGTACTAGAGGTGACAGGGCCACGATGGGTTGAATCCACCATAGTCTTCATAATTTTAGGCAAATATTTTGATTTGTTTCAATCATGATATTTTTTTAAAATTGCAATTTGAATTTGGTTTTGGTGACTCTTTTTAACCTTGAAGGATTCATTCAGTTGAAAATGAGCTAACAAATTTTCAGGTCCATGGTTTCAATATGCTTTGGTTTAACAAGACCTCTGATACATAGACTGTTAAACAAATCATACTGTATGAGCCACTCACTCTTATTCTGGTTTGCCTAGTAACTAGTAATACTGTCCAATTTCACTGTGCAATAAACTAGCTGGTGCATAAATTATCTAAGTTTCGATGAATAACTGTTAAATTTGGGGGTGGGAGTAAAATTGAAAATTATTTATCACATGCTTTTAAACAAATTATACTGTTTAGCCCATTCTGAAACTCCATTTTTCCATGTAATTCTGTCCAAATTTACTCTGTAAGGTGGTGATAATGCCCACTGAATTGTCATAGTTAGATGAATAATTGTTAATTTTGGAGTGTGGGATTATAGTTGAATATTGTCTAAAAATACTACCTCATTGAATTTCTTCAAATCTTGATGATTATTTATATTCAAATATTGTGTTAATTAGAAATATGTATAAATTTATGGGGAAAACAATTTTACTAAGAAGTTTGGATTAATTTTGCCCCTGGATGTCATTTTGGAAATTCTACCAAAGTGCAGGGGCCGGGTGGGCATTGTACTCCATTGTGGGACTGCATGGACAATAATGGTACATGTAGATTTGTATCAGTAGAAAATCATTTCCTTTTTCAGTGAAGGGAAAATAGATTCTAGATTGCTCAATATTTTATAGACGGTAGCTTCATCAAATACAAGATTTCCATTTATGTTGATTACAAGTCTAATGGGTAAGTCTACCGAAATAATCAGACCCCAATGAAAATAGAAAAACCTGAAATGAAATGCATTTCTTTTTTAGCCCAATTCTCTTTAATATTTTTTTAAATTTATTTTTCCTTAACAAAATTTTAATATTGTTTCCCTTGATCAAAAAACCTGAGGTACCTTACAATTAGGTATTTTAGCAACTTGAGTAATGTGCAGTACATATTGTCCTGTGAGTACAAGAAGGTCTTACATGTAAAAGCTGCCATGTGATACATCCATGTCCTGCCATGCATTAGGCTAACTCAATTTGTCTGTTCTCTTGAGTCAGTGGCTCTTGAAATGGTTCTTCAGGTGAAAGAGTTGCCTAAGAACCTTTACAAGAGCCATTGACCAAGACTTGGCATAATAGTTTGTTTGGTGGAAAATTCTGACAAATGGCAGCTATTGCGCAGACCTTGTTGCACTTACATGAACAATAAATTAATGGATGATTCCACACTAGATGAGATTAAAATCAATTATTAACATTGCCAATACAGCCATTCAACATTACACACTACAGTTTGTTTGCCTTTTTATTGACCTATGCAGGATTCAGGGGGTTTCCACCGTCCCCTTTGATTGTCATTATTGGGATTTTTCTTTTGACTGTATCGGGGTTTTCCAGCATATGCAGCTCCTAGTACAACAAGTGAAAACATGCAATTTTGCACATGACATAACCAAGTAGGAACAGGTAGAAAGAGCCCATCAATAATCTGATTGGCTGCATGGATCAGAGAGACTTCACCTTGCTTGGATAGACTGACATTGAGATATGAATTATTGATAATCATTATTTGAGTAGCTTGTTGTTCAACACAGCGTACTTGGTAGCATGAGTCAACTGAAAATGAGCGGTCATGAGATTTGTACACATTGTTAACCAGGCCAAGAAAAATGTTTCTTGCCTGCGTCTGTTTCAATTCAGTGTCATTTAGTAACATTAGTAACCCGAAACTAATATACCTACCCTGACTTGACAAAAAAACTTTTTTACTTAACATTTTTATACCCTTCAGATGTTTTTTTTTGTTTTTTGAGGTCGTCCACCGCAGTCAGAAGAAAAATTCAGCATGATTTGTGTGTTTCCGTCGAACATTATCACTTGTTTCCGGACACTTTTTAAAAACTTAGGTCGACCTTTTATTGCAGGGATGGATCAAGTTCATACTTGAAATTCTTAAACAAGGGGTGCCAACCGCAGCCCCACGGGCCATTTTGCGGCCCTCTAAGAGCTCTCATGTGGCCTGCGAGGTACTGTCCCCCAGAAAAATAAAGAAGATATCATTAAATGCCCTCGCACATAGACCTAAGAACGTCTAACTCCATAACAACACACATCACCCACATACAACACCCACACACCCACACATTACCATCTCACCTCCTCCATGCCACCGCACCACCACCCAACCACAAACACAACTGTCAAACCTTTACATGCCCCCCCCCCATTACACCACTGTTTTGCAATATAGATTCACCTGATGATTATTGCCCGGGGTACTGGTTGGGGTCCTTCCATATCATAGATATGTCTCCCATTCTTCAGCCTTCGTTATAAGAACTGCCCGCCCCCTTTTTCATGAACAATTATGGTGAATATGGGTTCTTTTTTTTCAAATTTTGACAAATTTTCTTGGAAAATTTGCCAATTTGCCCAATCTGAAACGAACTTTTCTAAAATTTGTTGGAAATTAGTCCCAATTCCTCAATCTGTAGCAAACATCGTTCCAAATTTGGCTAAAAGGTCTACATTACAGTCCTGCAAAATGGCAAATTTGTTTATTTGGGTGGCCAATAATCTGCAATCTCTGGTATAGCTGTGGGTCTCTTTTTGGCATAGATTGGTATAGATATGGGCATCTTCCAGACTCCCTATATCCCTACCCCAACCAAACTTGAGACTTCCAGGATCTTTGCTTGTGGCCCGCAATAGATTCGATTTCACCAATGCGGCCCTGCTTCAAAAAGGATTGGACACCCCGTCTTAAACATTGAGACAAGGGGTTTTATGTGTGGTTATAGATGATGAGGTCAATGTCATTGAGACAGGGGCTTTATGTGGGGGTACAGATGAAGTCAAAAGGTCAGTACAGGGTCACTTGGGTCACTTGTACCTTTTTTTCAATGTTTTTTCTTTAGGGGAATTTCAATGAATTGTCTCTAATTTGAAGCATACAACTAATAACTTCAGTAGTGGGTGTTTGATGTCAGCCCTTAAAGGGGTGGCCCAACAAAGAAACAAATATTAAAAATAAAAAAAATTAACCCATACTAAAATATCGTGCACGTGATAATTAAAATGAAATTTGGATGTTACAATTGTTACTCCAAATGTTGATATAATAAACCCAATTTCAGTAATTGTTGTGCCCCAAACTGCGACATATACAGCTGATGTAGTATGCTAATCTATCTTGCACAGTTTGTCAGATCAGTATCTTTCAACATGTCATAAAAATAAAAACATGTGACATTTAGTTATGGATCATTTGCTTTTCAATCTCCAAATAGCTAGCTTTCCAAGATGCACAATGAATGGTAGCAGTGATGTCCTGCCACTGTCTACACTCATAAAACTAATTAATTTCACTTATTTTTAAGTGGATCATAATGGTTGTGTTTTCATTGACTGACCACTCCCTAATTGAATAACAATAATCTGTTTTCTGAAGAAAACGGGAATAGCCCTAACAACATGCTTGATTTAGTGATGTGAATGTAGGATGTTGTTGTAGAAGTTCTTATTTCTCCCAATAGCCTAGATATCGTCTGGCAATTTAGCAAGAACTAAATATAGATTGTTTTCTAATAGCAATTCTACATGCCATCCATTGAAGCACAACTATGGGGCAGAATGCTTTTATTGGAGGAAATGTAATGATTATCTTGAAAGCACGACCGTCATTTGCTCATTCCCAATCAGGTTATTAGTTCGGTTTTTAACACATACATTTCCTATATAATTTCTGTCGATCGAGACAATATCTGGGGGGGGGGGGGGGGGGGGGGGGGGGGGGGGGGGGGGGGGGGGGGGGGGGGGGGGGGGGGGGGGGGGGGGGGTGAAAATATGTAATTTTGAAAATTACATAGAAACTCACATAACAGTGGAAATAATGAAAATCCTGTTGTTTTCAAAACCGATTCAAATGGCAGTCCAAAAAAGATTTCTACAATGCGCACATCCCAATTTTCCCCGCCCAAACAATAAAAAAAATAGGTTGTTTTTTTGTTTTTGTCCATAAAATTTGGCTCATACTAGGAGAATGTAAATACATTACATTGCTGAAATTAAAACTTACTCCAGTATGATTTAATGGGCAAACAAATTTTGAATAGCCCACCAAAATGCTGATTATGCTAATTAGCATGATAACGCCATGGCCGATTTGATTTATTTCCACCAAAATATGTTCAAATCTGACTTTTTAGGTTATTTGCGACATATTTTTGCAAAAACTATTCCTGTTAAAAATGGTGGCCAGGAAAAAACAAATGTTGGGTCCACCCCCACCCCATTATACACTTTAGTGTTTTAAAAAGTATCCCACAGTGATTTAATTCTCAACTTCAGGCTTCGAAAGTATACATTGGATAAAATGGAGAAAGTGCTGTCAACTTTTGAGTCTGACTGCTTACAAAGCTCTTGATAAATAACCCCTAAAAGGGGTAAAAAAAGAATGCATGAAGGGATGAAATAGCAAAGGTAATAAATATATTTTGTTTTTAAAGTTGCAACGAGAGATTTCACATATCAGGTGGCCTTAAAAAAATAGAAAATTCTGATTTTTGTCTCTGATTGTAAAGCTTTCCATCAAAAATTCCTTACTGAAATGGATTAAGATAGAAATGCTTCTTTGTCCCAAAAATGTGGCAAATTGTAATTCGTAAGGAAGCAAATACAAATTCATCCTATTTTTTAAACATTTGAAATATAAGCAAATCAAAATCACTTTTTTCTTTCTTTTAAGACTTTCTGTACATAATACAAGGTGAGGAATCTATTGAGTGTCTAATCTATTTGAAAGTGCTATTATTAGAGGTGGGCTATACAGGGGGAGAATGGTGATATTTCAGATAATTTTGTCCTAACTCTTATTTGAATGGAGCCTTTATCCCCTGACTTTTGCCACCAATTTGTCAAAAATCCGGTCAAAATGAGAATGTGCCGCCGCAAAAAAACGCCATTTAATGGAGGGGGGTCTTAGGGGGGGTCTGAAATTGATAATTTTGTTTATTGTTTTTATGTTTTTTCTTTTTTTGACATTTTAGCCATTTTGGTGTCTAAACATATGTATTTGAGGTCAAGGACTCCATTTGTAATGTTCCAGCAGTGTCAGATCTACCGCTTTTCGTACAAATGGCGATTTTTGGTCAAATTCATCTATGGTGCCTTGGCCATTAAAAGGTAGGCGCGCCTTCTGATTGCAATCATTGAAAACTTGTCTAAGGTAATAATTGATAGTACCTACTGCAGAAATTTGAGCTCTTTAACTAACGGTATTTTCGCTGTGGCCGCCAGTTAATTGATGCATCATACCCAATTTTGTGCCATAGGGTTGTGTGTAGGTCAACAGACTTTACACCCTATATGTCATAGAGACATTGTCCAAATTTATTAACAAATTGGCACCGTGACAAAACAAAAAAGAGCTATGGCTGAAATTTATGAATATACTTTACTACGGCTTATCTTCATTCTACATAGAAAATATCTAAAAATATACGGTTTAGGGCGTGGCCGGCAAAGCGCCCTCGGGGCTAATTTTACGTAAATGGCTAATTTTATGAAAACTAAAAATCAAAACCGACTGAATATCATCAAAAGGGATTCCCGTGACCTCAAAAACATAAAAATTAACCCGAACAGTGCCAAATGGCAACATAATCCAGTAATAATGTCGACAATTTATCATTTTCATACCCCCCTCAGACCCCCCACCCCTATACAATGGCGTTTTGTGGGGGCGCACCTCTCACTTTTTTGGCCGATTTTTGACAAATTGGTGTCAATTGCTCAGGGGATCACCTTAAATCAAATAAGAGTTAGGACAAAATTATCTGAAATTCTTTTTTAGCCACCCCTAACTATATGACACAATATTTGGGTGCCTCAATCTCACTCTCATTGCACTTTAAGGAAATTACTATATTTTATTTTGTATGTGTTAAGCATATTAGCCATTTTTTTTGAAGAGCGCCCCCATTTTTCAAAAGATTTGAGATTTTTAAAAAACGGTTTGCATTGTACTGGCTAGTAAACCATAACCTGGTGAATGGTTAAGCTCGAAAATGCTGTGTCTTCGCAAACAAAGGAATCTTTTAATTAGAATAATTTTATGGCGGGATCCGATAATAATTCAAAACGGCTGCTGGAAACGGCCTTCCAATGTGAAAACCGGGAAACAGCGCATGTACTTGTCTACGCTCATCCATTAGTTTTATTGGTTTTCAGGCAAAATCAGTTGAGGTTATTTTCTCACGGTGGCACTATTTCATGTGACGGACATAAACTAGCCCCTTTCCAGCCTCTGCCGTAATCCACTGGAATCCAAATTCTTAGTACAAAAATCCGCTTATTTATGATAAATACCATTTTTAGCATTCCTCGTTCGCAGGTATATTTCCTAGACAATCACCAACGTACTGTGCCAAATTTTTGAAATGGGGGGTGCTCTTCAAAAAATGTGCCATATTGCTTAAGTACTGATGGCCGAGTTTCATGAATTCCCTGTCTAAACCATTAAATGCATATCTTTCCAATGACTGAAATATTACAAAATGTTGTGTTCATGTGATCATTTATGAAAAGGGGGAAAGTTCGGGTTAGGGGGGTTCTTAATGAAAAGGTGGTTATGGGGATGTACAGGGATATTTTTCCCCAATTTCATGCCATTTGCAGGCTTTTTTGCCACTTTAGCTGGTAGGGGGTCTGCTTAGATATGCTCAAAATGATGCTTTGCTCACATTTATGGTAGATGGATATTTATTATCGCAATGATTACTGAGGGCAAAGTCTCTTTAAAGTGTACTAACAGGCTAATTTCGAGGGTTGACAAACAGAAGGACGTAACTCAGCACTGAAAGAAATATTAAAGAATTTCTTTAATTCTGCTGTAATACTGCTTTTGAGAAATGCGATGTTTAATATTTTCTACTAAGCAAATGTATTCATTACTCAAAATGTAAACATCTCATAAAGCTCATAATTATATGGTACTGTAAGCAAACATTATATAAATTTCAGTAAACAAAGAACAATTTTTAATTATGAACAGCAGAATTGAAGAAATTTATTATTTCTTTCAGTGCTGAGTTACGTCCTTCTGATTGTCAACCCTTGATTTGTAAGTATGTTTTAAAAGATGTCTTTGCAGTCTGAGGGAAATAATATATACTGAAATATGATAGATTGCCCTATGAGCAGAATTAACTAATGTTGTCCATGGAGGTCGCAATGTTCGGCATTGGTGACGTCGCTTGGCATTGGTGAAGTCAAGATACAAACGGGCGTCTTTTGAATGGCTAGGATGTTCTTGGTCAGAAAATCAGATTATATAGTGTCCAGTAGAAAATTGGTTATGATCGATTAAAAACTGGGACGGATTCTTGAACAGAATATGGTTTGGTTGTGTCATGCATTGGCTACTTCTTTCAAAACACTATGTACTACATCATTTCTCTGTTTCTCGTGGGCCGATCAAAATGGCTGCAATCATACGGTAGATATTATAAACGTTTGACTTAGTTATCAATAATATAGTGTCATTTTTCTGACTGAAAGACAATCATTTGAAACAAAAATGTATTTATAATATGTTGTTGAAGTGTAGATTATATTAGCCTGGCATTTCGCTTTAAAGATTTAGGGCTAAGAGCCTAAAGGCTTTCCAGAGATTAATTTGTAACTTTGTAAGCATTTTCTAATTTAGGTACTATCAGTGCTGATTCACTTACATGTAATCTGAAAATCTATAAAAAAAATCATCCATTTTATTACAGGTGCATATATGCTAACATACTTTGCAAGTGATGAGCTTGAAAGTATCTTTTAAGATACTTTCAAGCTCATCAAATATCTCCAGAGAGGAAAGGGTAAAGGGATAAGAACTAAAGAAACTTGGACATCCGTGGCGGGATTCGAACCCGGGGCCACCTGGCCCACCCGGCCCACCATTCAATATGACAAGGCATGGCAAGCCACGAGGGAGTCGCTGGCCCGGCCAGCGATTTCGTGCCCATATGAGTGTTGGTGCGATGACGTCATCACATCTTTTCTAGCCTCAGCTCATTGAGTTTCCTTGGTGTCTGGTGGTGTTAGGGTTAGCTAATTAGAGATCTTACTATAACTTCTAGGTTTTACTCACAGGGAAGTTTGTAAAAGTTGAGATTATACCAAATCTGTTCATGGCAGGTACATCTGCTAATGATCTTTAAGTTCCTATATTCCATCTGAGCTCCTTTTTGAGTTGGTGTAACAAAACCTGGTTTAAATTCCAAAATTGAGAATCCCTAAAATCTAGGGCTCAGCTGAATCCACTTGACTAATCCCACGTTGAGCTAGAGTGATTTTGTTGTCTGGAAATGACAAGCCCTTGGCCGAGTTAAAGGCTTTACTTTACCATCCAAAGCTGCATGTTTGCTTGCCTACAAAATACGTGCTGGGAATCATGAGGCCAGTTGTCTTAGTGGGCTCTTTCCATGCCTTGGTGACAAAACAGTCTAATCATAAATTATGTTTGCCTGAAAATGTTATTCAAGAGAAGAATCTTTGAGCATGTTTACGTTTAAAACTCCTAGACAAGAATAAATCCACCTTTGTTTTCAATGTTCAAATTAACAGGACAATTCCTTAATGCTGGTTTTGACTTTGCGTGGACAGTCCCGAACTTGCACTAATATGAATAGGAGCACATTTCCAAAACAAGTTTTGAAATCACTCTACAACAATCATTGACCCTTGCAAGAGATGAATACATCGCTTTATAACATCTGCATTTATTCCATGCCAATTTGAGGCTCTACTTTCAAATGGCGGGAATGGTGAAAAGGGTCAATAAACTAGTATTGCCATGGAACCCCGGGCTTGGCCCCATCTTGGTCACTTATCAGAAATTCAAAACTGCAATGAGAACTATCGTAGCTTTTAGTAGCTTTATTTCATCAGATACCAATAATTGACCACTTCACTTCATAAAATCTGGGGTGCTGGACGCAGCTTCTCAGTTGCGGATCTCCAGAGTTTTTGGAACGAGGAAGGGCGTGGAATTGGCTTGCCAATAACACAGCTACAAGGCACCGCATTTGCCCGGGGATAGGCCCCCCCCCGCCCAGGAGAGGTATTCTCTCTTTTGCCCGCTCAAATGTTTAGGCTAGGCAAGTTTTAACAACACCTGACCCGTTGTTAAATTCTTGTTTTTTACATATTTTTTGTTTTATTTTAGTTTGGTTGGTTGGTTTTTTTCTCCCTCCACCGAGGGGCGTGCGCGCGAGCATGCCCTATGTACATTCGCCATGCTCTTCACGTCAGGTTTATGGCCCCTTCTCAGTTCGACCTCGCATGTCCGGGCCCTTCGATTTCATGTGCGTTTTTTTCCATTCCATGACTTGGCCGGGCAGGTTTTCTTCCGGGTACTCCGGTTCTTCTTCTTCTGCTCTCTAAAACTGGCTTTCCTTCACCTAATGTGAAGTGATACAAGTGAATTTGAATAAAGTATGTGTGACCACTATTTGATAACACACAGACAGACCCACAAACACCCATACACACACACACATATCTCGATGACATCATAATAGCCAGCTGAGGGGGGTGGGAGTGCCACTCAGAAAATTTTATTGAGGGAAAATGGGAAGGAAAACAGACTTACTGCTGCCATCCCGTTTGCATGAGTTCTGATGTACATGTACTAGTTTTACTGCAGTGTTTGACAAATATGGTGAAAAATAAAAGCATGTAATGTCAAAGGTACATGTCTTGTTAACTTCTGAACTATCTTGCCATTTAAATTATCTTAGTGCAGTAAGCACAACTCCTTGGGACTTTGATACAGCTGGTGAAAAATTATGATTTCTTTTCTTCATTTGGCTTTTAACAGTATTTGTGTGCTCCACTTGTACAGCAGTGTATCCCCCATAATTTTTATAATTATGTATTTATGAAAAAGTCAATGTCCATTCACCAACCTGAAATATTGTACAATTAAAAATTAAAAGTTTTTTATTTTTTTCAGTTTTTTTCATTTCATAATGAAAGAATACGTTGTCTCCTAAGTTTCCGAACCATATCATTATGTAGAAATTTATGTGAAGATTACAGTATTCCTTTTTTCAGGAAAATACACAGGTCTAACAAACTGAACTTTTTTGTTTGAACAGAATTTCACAGATACACCAGCAAGCCTGTTCCATCATTAAATTAGATGAGGCAGTGTGTGTGTGTGTGTGTGTGTTACAATAGGGGCACTGCATGCAATCATGTGTTGTATCGTGGATGTGCCTGCAGTAAAATTAACGTTTGGATTTTCAGTGCCTGTGCCTCCCATTTAATTGTGCAGCTTGATAGCACACAAGAACCGGTAGTCTAGGTACCCAAAGGAAGTAAATTACTTGCACTCCATACATCAATAATGTGTAGGTATGGATGGATTGACATCAGGTATTAAATCCAGGCCATGGTTTAATTGGGATCGAAAATTGACTTTTTCCCAATTGATTTTTTATTAGGATAGCAATCAACAACCTTGTTTACTTGAGGTCATTGTTGAACATTACCCCAAGTGGTTTCCCACCTCAGTGATTTTCCATATGACCATCCTCCAACAATTTCTTGCCAATTTGGTACCCACAGTAATAGCTTAATTTTTTCCATTAGGGTAAAATTTGAGTGCCACCCACACTGCACAAGTTTAGGAATTTCACCTCAATAGGTCATGTGATCACATAAAAATCACTATTCTTAACACACGTAAAACCCCTGACTTTAAAAGCTTTCATTTTACCCCCAAAGCGTTCAGTACTTTGGAATTTTTTGCATGATTATGAAATGTCTTGTGGTTCTTAATTTTTGGAACACTTTTCTCTGCGTACTGAACATGTGTTATGTACTGTTAGCTACAGGGCCGGTAATAGGCACTTTCTATGCACCATGGGATTGATTCCGAAACCCCCTCTGAGTTTTTCTTTCCATTAGTATAAAAAATAGCACCACACATTTCCCATTACAACTCAACTTATGACGTCTTCAGGGGTTTGGAGCGAGAATAGATTCGCACTATAAATTTCTTTCATTTGATATATGGTGTTTTCATCTATGCTGATAACATTTTTAAATACAAATGGGGGTTTCCGTCTTACTTTTTGAGAAAAATTCTTCACAAAAAGGTATTTTCTGACCATTTTGCTGATTGTACTATGAGAAATTACAAAACTTTCGAAAATTCTTCATAAGTAACAAAATCGCCTAAGAAAAATTTAATTCTTCGTTTTCACATATGTTTGTGCCCGGGGAGAGCTTTTTGAAATACCGAAATAAAAAATATGGTTGCCGTCCTTCTTTTTTAATTATTGAAAAAAAACGATTAAATTCTGGGAAAATCTTTCTGCAGCACTCTTTGGGCGTGACTATGCGTCATACACGTTCAGATGCTGCAACGACTACGCAGCTCGGAGGAAGCCCGCCGCGTTACATTTTGGCTTTGTCACCGCTACTACGTATGACTCGTATTACTCAATTGTGATCGCACTTTTTTATTATCGAAGTTGTTTGTTTATTTTTATTTATTTGATCTTGTATGTTTAACATAATATCTATTCTGTTTTCGGACGCCAGTCGTTTTTTTATTGTTATATAATTGAAAATTTATCTGCTTTATTTTTCATTATTTTTAACTTATATTCTTTTCTCTTCTTTCTTTTGCCTGTCATAATTTGTTTAATTTTTCTCAGAACATGTCCAAAAGTGACATATAAGTTTCGTACCTTTTAAGACGTTTCTACATGCATGATTCCTGATGATTTTCAAATTTGTGGTGCATATTCACAGTAATCGAATAAAGCGTCATTTTGAACTGTTTGGAATTTTGGTACTTAGTATAATTTTTTACAATCATTTTGTAAGTAACACCGTAATGCCATGTCTCACATTTTAAGTATTTTAGAGAACAATTTTTTTTTTTAGCAATTAATGTGCGGCTTCATTATCGTCTTATCTAATTTAAACAACATTTCCGTAACAATTTAAAATTAGCACAAAAAGTTACAAACTACAGTAGGACTAATTATTGCGAGTAGACTTACGTCGGATCCCTCTGTCCATTGCGGAATCGGTATTGTTCCCAAACATGGGATTCCCTTTAAAGTTCCTAAATTAATTATTCCATTTCAACATTACATTAGCCTTGAAGAGCGTTATACCGGGACTCTATAAAATATTTGTCCAGAATCTACAGTAGTGCCGTGGTGCTCTGGGGTTGTCAACTCTCGAAATGTTTGCGAATAATTATTTTGTGTTTTGCGATCCTCACTGATGAAACGCGCCGATTGGTGCCACTAACGCCTACGTGCGTATACATTGATCGCGTAAAATTCCCACGTTAAATTTTGCGTTGAATGAGCAGCTGAGACGTGTACGCTTCATGCTTATCAATCCGAGTCTTGGGAAAGTCCTTATTAACCCCATATTACCGAATCTCGCTCCCCCACCCCCTACGTGAAGGGATAATGCGCAGATTTTATCCTACAGTAAATTTCAGTCAAAAAAATTTCTTGGTTCGCTGGGTAGTACCCCCAGTATTTACCCGGCAAGTGTAAGGAGCCAGATTTTTTTTTTAAATTGTCGGCACAATTGACAGTTTAGTCACCAACGCCCATTGCAAATGGTCTGGGAACTCCCCTGATGTTTACACAGTCGCCATAGGTGCCAGTCCTCTCTTTGTGTATTTACGTGTGCCAGTTTACCATAATAGTGACGGATCAGAAGCAGACAGCATTGATGACACATCGATTATTATGGGATTATAGAGTCCCGGAATTAAATCGTGTGATTTAGATATAAAGCTTAACTAATTTTCTTGAATTGTTTTAATCCAAAAATCGTAGGGCGTTTATTAGAGCATGGGCGTTATTAGGACCATACCGGTATATGACAAACCTTGCAATGACTCTTGCAAGTTACGAAGTTTCCATATAAGGGGAAGATTTTTGAAAAAAGGGGCACAAAATATGATCATGAGGCATGCTGGTAGCGGTTTGATAGAAAACTATTAACAGTGTAAAATTTTGAACCATTCTGACAGCAGTATTTCCAGTTTTGTGTTTTGCATGCATTCTTGTACCGATTGACCATGGAAAATTATTAGTTTAGTGGGTAGAAGGGGGTCTCGTGCACCGCCCCCTGAAATATATTTCTAATCAATGTCTCTATATTCATAAAAATGCGTAGAAAACGATTAGCCTGTTAAAAAATCAAAAATTGTCCCACGTGCCATATTGCAGGTAAATTTATGCAAACTAGGATCGCCATACAAGAAAAATATAGTTTTAAACCGGATCTCACACCAAGAAACAAAAATTGGTCTTCTAGAGCATTATGACCGCATTGCCATGCATATTTGTATTGTTGTGTTGCTTCGGATCCAAGATGGTAGCCAACATGACCGGCCTCAAAGATCTACAAGTATAAAGTGCTACTGCCTGTATTATTTTAGTCGTCTCGTCATAAAATGAGAATAATTAAAGGAATATATTCTTCGACTATTAGAAACTCATATCTTTCTGTGTTGCCTAGTGAGTATATTTAACATTCATATGGCGGCCAATTTGTCGCCTTCAAATGTGTTCAAACTTAGAATTACCTTATATTGGTCCCACACTTAGGATGAAATGTGATAAAGTATGAGAACTGTGCATTTGACCATCAAAAACCCAAAGCTGGTATTTTTGTTTGGTTAACCTATTTAAAAATGAAGATGGCGGCTGATATCACCGAGTTCCAAAATCTTGAAAGCGGCTTTATTAGCCTACATCTTGAATTTAAGAAATACTACTGGAACAAAATAGCAGTTTTATGAGTACTATGATTTAGACAGATTTTAATTTGCACTTTATCAGTGCTTTCTAGGGCTGTTCTAGATATACGACACAAATATGGGTAATTAATAAGGTATGTAGTGTTTGAATGTGGCCATATTGACCGGCCATGTTAATTTACAAACAAAATTGCAAGCTGGTGTGTATACTTGTCAAACACCCATCTCTCATCAATTGAATTTAGACTTTTATTATTATTGTGGAGACGACATATACCCATTTATAAGGCAAATTTCAAAAGTTTCAAAGATTCCTGTGGTAGAAAATTAGTCGTTGGCATCAATTTTCAGAATGCAGATCAATACAAACAAGACTATGAGTTTTCCCTTGTGGTCAGAGACATACATCTCTTACTTAAATTTTATAATTATGATTATTTTGGGGGGGGAGGGGTGACTATACATTAAATATTAGAGGTATACATCGTTTTTATGTTTTCAGCTCATTGGGGCGGCCATGTTGGCTGCCCTCTTGGATTTGAAGCATATAATAATACAAGTGATCGATAAGAGTTCACATACCTCCGGACAAATTTGTGTTTTCCTTTTGTTGACATATGGTGTTTCTGTAATGGCGATCCTAATTTGCCTAAATTTACATAAAAATGTTATATTGGAACAATTTTGAATTTTTTAACATAGCTACTCGTTTTCTACGCATTTTCTGATATAGAAACAGCGATT
>JAMKCH010013084.1:0-42253 GCA_023653785.1 Ophioderma brevispina
GAAATAACCACATAACTGAGATATTAAAAAACTTTCACTCAAAATTGGATCGTTTGACAACCATCTTAGGACCAGCCGAAAATTGCGTTTTCAAAATTCCTTCAAGCTTTATAAATATATCAATCCAGGTCCAAACATCTCTTCCTCTACATCTATATGGCATGACTCCATTCAATTCAACCTACTGCCTTGCCCATGACTTGTCATTGTGCTAAAACCATTCCACCCCAAGAAAAAATACATCCGCATATTACGAATGCCCATGTTACTGTAAAACAACTCAATTTCATAATAAATTTTTTCATGTCTGTATAAATTGCACATGAAATTTAGTTGGTTTATAGTATTGCATTACAAGATCATAGCATATTTATGCATCATGCCAAAGTTTTGATCAAGTTTTTTCATGATTGTGAATATCTTGAAGGTCGTGTAGAACCAGGTTAATGCAAAAGACTTGTCGACATAGTCTAGGCTGATTCTTAAGGATTTTTCCTAATTTCAAGATTCATGTGGCCAAAATGTCCACAATTTTATTTTCAGCCTGATTTCTGATATTTTGGCCCAATTTCACATTGTTTTTCAAGATTTTTTATAAAAAACTTATCACTTTAATGTTTAGTTCATGTCAGTGAGTTTTGTACATTTTATATGTAAAACTTTGACCAAAAAACCAATCACACTCCTGTTTTGTTCCGTGTCAGTAAATGCTGAAAAATGCATTCTTTCATTTTCAAGAGTAATGTTGACACTTGGTAGTGTATGGATTTCACAGCTGTTTGACCCCATGCAAATTGTCTCTTTTATTTTAGAACAAATTTAAGCAGTGACGACACACTTTAGACAACTGATATAAGTTGGGACATGCAAGAGCTATCACCTGTGCAAAAATTAGACAAATCCATTGAGGGAATCTTGCCATAAAGGCCTACAAAGGTTATAATTTGTATGTTATAGCACCCTCTATATGCCCATTCTCCATAGAAAGACGTGTTAAACTCGATTTTGAAGAAAAATCATATTTGCCTGCAATGAAATTTCATAAAATTTACACAGGATGTTATTAGTTGAATATATAATTCAAATCAGTTGTCAAAACTGTGTCGTAGTCGATATTTTTTTGTTTTATTCTGGTTTTGTCATGATAAATGAGACCTTCAAATAGCTGTGATTTACAAGTGGGAGGGGTGATGTGTTGTAATCTTGTCAATCAAAGATTTTCAAATGTCAAGCAAGGTTAAATCACCCACATTGTTCACACACAAGGTTGTCAATTTAGGTGCACTTGTTCACAATTGTATTTGTGACGATCAATAGAATTAGATATGATCAAGTCTGACGTTTGTTCATAATCAGGCGTTATGTCATCACAGGGACTGGCTTTTAAAATAAGGTGGGGCTCGGTAAAAAGCTCTCCTGGACAAATTGGGGAGAGTTTTGAGGGGAGCGGTTCATGGCATTTACCACTGCTAACCAGTGCTAATCAGTTGCAAAGGTAAATGACAAGAATTTCAGGAAGTATCTGGCCGGTATGAGCTATGTTGGTGACTGAACTTGTGTCAAGATTAAGAAAACATTGGGCAAAACTATGGCAAATGCACACCGAGTGTTGTGAAACCCTAATAGGTAAAAATCAGTAAAAGGGTCCCTGGAAAATTTAACACAGGAAAGTGTTGGGAATTAACTGGTTTCTGGTAAGGATCTGCACCTTATTTCAAGTTACTGCACAATTACTTATCAGAAATATAAACTGAAATCTTGTATTTAAATTTCCCCATGTATATTTCCCATTGGTGCTCCTCCAATTATTACCCCTAACAGTGTAACAATTCATTCCCCAACCCGAAACATATTTATTGATTATATTTATCCATATTAAAGGTGCAACGAGAGATTTCAATTCATCCATATTTCTGTGATATGTAGTGATTTCATATAGGTCAGACGCTCAATAGATTCCCTACTTGATTTTTTGCTACAGAAATAACTCAAAATTGAAACAAAAGGTGATTTGTATTTGCTTATATTTCAATAGAAAACATAGGCTGAATTTTGTATTTGCTCCTACATGAAATTAGAAATTGCAAAATTTTTGTATCAAAGAAACATTTCTCAGCTTAATCCTTTCAGATGGGAATATTTTTGATGGAAAGTTTTACATAGGGCAAAAATCAGGACTTTCGATTTTTTTAGGGACACCTGATATGTGAAATCTCTTGTTGCACCTTTAAATTTATGGTATAATTATATTATACCCTTCACACCTACTCTGTATCGTGTGTTTTATTCCATTATTGTACTAAAGCACAATCATGATACAGACTGGGTAAAAAGCACATGGCAGAGAGCGAGTGCATTTGGGTGGCTTCTATGAGATTTTGGCCCAGAAATATGCTCCTGTGGAACAACTAAATCTGGAAAATATTCCAAGTCAAATTTTAATGCACATGCTCTAGGACCATATGGCAAATATGGTCCTGGAGCAGTATTTCTCCACTGCTCCAGGAGCAGTATTTCTCCACTGCCCCAGGAGCATATTTGCCATATGTTCCTGGACCATTTGTGTATTCAAATATGTTAAATATGTTCCAGGAGCATATTCTGCATATGCAAATATGCTCCTGGACCATATTTTTTATATATACTGCAGGACCATATGGCAAATATGGTCCTGGGCCATATTTGACTTAGACTATTTTTCCAGATTATTTATGCTCCAGGACCATATGGTCCTGGAGCATAATTTTGGGCCAAAATCTCATAGAAGCCAGGGGTGTATTGGGTCCATCCCACATTGCACCAGTTTTGGAAAATTTCACCTTAATAATATCATGTGATCCCACAAAAATCCTATTCTAATCATTCTTAACACATAAAAACCCTGAATTTTGCACTCATTTTAGCCTGATTGTTTTTATCCCCAAGTACTGACATGTGTTTCATACAGTACAGTAAAGGCACATTGCAATGCATTATAGGATGGTTCAAAACATCCCCTGGGGTGGGTATGAAGGATGCAATGCAATTATGCCACATTTGCTCCTGTAATTTGTAGATGTTTAAGTATAAGCTTAATTTGTTTATACTCCTAGTACTTGCTAGACCTAAAACATTGCACAGTGGTGGTGCCGGTGGTGGGGGGGGGGGCATGGAGGAAATTCCCCCATTTTTTTCTTGCTCCCCCATTTTTTTCTTGCCCCAAAGGTGTGAAATTAGTATTGTCTCAATTTTGGAACCAAAACTGGGTGATTTTTTTAAAAATTGGTTCCCCAGAAGGCTTACAAATGGTTTCTACTTAGTGCTACTGCTAGAGCAAACTTGCCCTGGTTTTCATAGGCCTATTTTTCTAATTTTGAAAAAAAAGATTGCTTTATTTTATATTAGGGAGCATGCCTCTAGATAAGTGTCATAATGCAAGGATCTGTGATCCGATGGGTGGCAGAGGTGGGACAAACTAGGGGTGTGACAAAGGCCAACATCTCCCCATTTTACACCACATGCAGGGGCAGATCCAGGATTTGAAAAACATGGGGGGCTGAAAGGCTGTAACTTGTCCAAAATGGGCTGATTTTGCAAGAATTTGCAGAATTACTGGGAGGCACGAGCCCCCTCCTGCCCGCTCCCTGGATCTGTGCTGACATGTAACTTTTTGTGACCACATTTAAACGCTTTTTGCGGTGTTTAATGGATATAATATCATTGTCATCCATCATACGCGTACAGTAATTATGTGTTAACAATGTTACAACTATATTTCATTTAGTGGATATGTGTCTTTGAAATACTGGCTTTGGTTTGTTTCGTGTTGTAAGTTTTGCCATGAAAATTTAAGAGCTTTACACATGTTAAGTAAGGGCTAGTTAAGCATATTCAGGGGTAACCGAAAGAGCTACTTGTAGTAATTGTATGTGGGGCTGTCAACACTACAAGTTTCTTCTATTTGACGGGTATTAGGTAAATGAGCACATTCATTGGTAATGCTTGAATATTGTTTAGTGTCGTCTTTGGAGGGGTGCTAGTGTTTTAATTTGATGCATTTGATGTGATTAGATCAAATCATTTTTGGTGATTTTTAACTTAAGGGTACGTGTCAACCCTGGTGCTTTTGTTTTTAACGCAATTTCTGATTTGGACACATGCTAAACATCAAACTGTGTTCTATAGGTACCAACAAAGGTTATCCACTGCAGACAATCGTGAGCTGTATTTTTTGCCGCTTAAAACACGCTATTTGACCATTTAACGTCACAAAAAACCGCGTGGCCTAAACGGCTGGGAATTTTTAAGCACATTTCACGCCGTCAGGAGCAAGGCGCACCATCGCCCGTCGCGCGGTGAATGTTTGCTGCGTAATGAAGCGTGCGGGTGTTTTTAATGTACTTTTGCGCGAACGCATCTCGGAACAAAACGAAAAATAATATTTGACACAATGTAAACACAAGCGGTAATTTTTTAGACAAGATGAAAATTTCATTTCTTATAATTTCTGGACGTTAGAGACAAAAATATGTTTGATTCCAATAGTGATAAAGACGTGTATTTTTGATCATTGCACAAACCATTTCATTTTGAAGTTCCAAGATACAGTTATTTGAGAAAGAGAAGAGACAGCTTGAAATGGAGTGAAAAGTCACACTTTTACTCCAAACACGGATTTTTCTCAATGTTCAATTTTCGCAAAATTTGGCAAATTTCAGACAAGATACCTCCAAAAAATACCGAAGTAACCCCCCCCACAGGTTAAGGTTTAACTTATCCTAGGATAGCAATTGGTCTTCTCCCGGGGACGGTTTCTCATTTTTCATTTTTCGATTTCTAACGAAAGATATTCTCCAATATATACTCAAAAATTTGGAAAAGGAAAAGTCAAATCACACTTTTTTGGACATTTTTCCTTATATTTCGAAAAGTAAGCTCTATTTTTAAAAATGAAAAAAAAAAAACCGTTTCCCTAGAAAAATTTGTTCTTGTTTCAAAAATAAATAAGAATCATGAAAATTCAAATTGTTTGTTGTTTGCTGTCTGAAAATTTTGGTGGCCAAAATCGGGTTTTTTTAGTATTTTTCATCCAAATACGGAACAGTTTTAACTGTAATCTGATGCCAATCATCGGGTTCATCGTCCAATTTTTTATAGAATGTATATTTTACATACAATTAATCACACATATTTGACAAAGTACAAAACCAAAATAGATAATCGGAAACTCAGGGTTAACACTGCCCCTTAATGCTATGAATTGAACTGCTTCAAATTGACAAGGGATAATTTAAATCAAAATACTATGAAAAGGACAGTTTGGACCAAAGTTTTTTCTTTTTGCACCAGATTAATCCAATATTTTTCGCCTTTTAAAATTGGTAAATCAAATAGCTTGCTATAATTAAAAGGGTACTTTTGAAAATAGTATATGAAAGAGTACCATTTTAAGGCAACATATTAATATGATAAAACAAATAGATTTTTATATCTAAGTTACAAATCATTAGTAGATTGTGGAAAACACACCATGTACCTATGGTAATAACGCTGTATCTAATCCACAAAACCATCATGTGTAAAAAGTGCCTTCTGTATTACACTAAACGACCTCTTGCTTTGACACATGGCTAAACTTCCTTCATAAAACATCCAGATTAGATGTGCTAGATAGTACATAAACTATGAATGAAGGATTCATGGCAAGTGGCAAGTGAAACTACAATTAGGTTGTAACATAATCAATATTGCTTTTTCATTGCATTTGGTTAATGCCACATTGAGGGTAGTTAGTGCATAATTTCATCTACTGCAAGAGTATGCTGAATATTTTTTTTATTATAATAGTCACCTTTCTTATTTTTGTGTTGTAAGATATTATAAACATGACTTTGGTTTATTTTTTCTGACATTACATTAGGCATATCGCTTGTGTAAACTGTCTCTAGATGCAATCCAACAGTGTTTGTTTTTTGCAGGGAAATAATGGTCATACTTAGCAAAATGTCCCGGTAATTATGAATCTACAGTACTAACAGCAAAGAGTGATATAATCATTAAATGCTGATGTGCTTTTGGGATTTAATTAAGTGTAGTCGTGTTCCCCTGCATTTAGGGAAGCTAATTTATGCTTATTAAAAATACATATAGTTAAAAAATGTTAAGGCCGTGGTATAAGAGTGAATACTCTTAAAGGTGGGATTGTCCGATTTGTTCACATTGTTGTTTTCTACACCAAGGTAAACAAGTCTGAACACTCGAATATGAACACCACAAAATGTACGTTAATAACTACTGTGGTTTGAATATTAAAAACGAGTGATCAAATCACATCGTAGTACTCCATTGCTTAACGCACGTAGTATAAATTGGTTTACCATAGAAATGGTATTCACTAATCTCTGGAATGACTGAAAGCTGAAATTTGAGGGGTGATAATGATGAAAATTAGTATTTTCTATGATATCAAAATCCTAACTACTTCGGAGGTTAAGTCAAGTATCCTATACCTGGCAAATTGGAAACACACCACCTTAATATCCAGGCAAAAGAAATCGCAAATTAACAAACTACAGAAAATGTGATGTAATGATGCAGTATACCTCGAAATTATTTACACACTTATTTTTATTCAAAGTTTGAAATGACGAAGGAGCAGCTAGCATGGGCCGTCAAAGACAGCGAAAAAAGAGCGGGGAGCGACTCAGAAAAACTAGCACAGCAAGAGGAGAGGATTACAAAAGGGCAATCTCACTTAGTCAAACAGATGCCGGCTCTTCCGATGCGTAGCATTCCTCCTCGTTCAACTTATTATTTATATACTACTTCGACCTCTTTCACGTAAGATCACTATGGCAGACCATCCCTTGTGAAGATAATTGGGAAAGTTGCTGTCGGCTCTTTGACGCTTTCACTAAACAACGGCGTGTCGTACTGATCCAAGGATTATTTGAACCCCTCTACTTCAAATTTAGATGTGTAATATTTGTCAATTATCAGTGGTATTACTGTCATGAATATTGTGGATTACTTTATGCAAAGATTATATATATATTGAGCAAGTTCATGAGAAGTCAAAAACAATTATACAAACTGACAACTTGATCTGCCATATTTGTACTAAACCAAGTACGAGTTGAAATCATACCGGCTTTACTAACCAATAAAGTGATTTTAAAGCTCTATCGAATGTGCACAGAAAAGGATATAAATGTTATCGAGTTGACGATAGGTACAAATTTAAATTGGGATATTGATATTAATGTATGATAAAAACTAGCGTCGTACACAGTGCCAATGGTACAGCATTATCTGTGAACATGAGTATTTACAAATGCTTTGAGGAACACTGTTAAGATTCTTGTTAAAGTCCTTCCTTTGCCGATTGGCAATTTTTTCTTAGGGCGAACATCTATCTCATTTTCATAACCATAGGCCACAAGGCTGCCCCGAATTACAATGAAAGGTACAGTAGGGGAAAGTCAACCGTAGCGTGTGTTCGACTTTCCTACTCCAGTTTAAAGGTGCAAACAAAGAGATTTCAAATCACAGGTGTCCCCTAAAATGTGAAATTCTGATTTTAAAAAAAAAAAAAAATTTCTATCAAAAATATTCCCATTCTGAAAGGATTAACACTGAAAATTATTTCTTGGTACACAAAAATTGTGAAATTCGGAAAGTCCTATAGGAGCCAATCCAAAATTCAGCCGAGTTTATATTGGAGTATAAGCTATAAAATAACCTTTGGTTTTCACTTTTAAGACATTTCTGTACCAAAATACAAGGTAAGAAAGCTTTGAGTGTCTATAATTCCATATTGAAATCATCACATATGAACACCAAACTGGCGCCTCAAAATCTCTCGTGGCACCTTTAACTGTGGCATGCCTGACAAGAAGGATGATTGAAGTTTCTCACCTATTACCCAAAAGCTTAAACTGACATGAACGAAAAGGTCCACTCAAGAAGGAACTAATCCAAGTTATAATGAGACCAAAGTTTTAAATCCGCGTTTGTCCCCGTTTACACGAGGGTGCCGGATTCACCTCACACTAACAATACTGCTGTGTGAAGTTTTATTGGAGCAAAAGAAATTGACCGGGATGACCGTCATGACGTCAATCCACAGTTATCGGCGGTTGGGCCTAGCCTGTGGGCAACTTTGCCCAACATGAATGGCAGCATGTGCTGGATGGCGCCATTTAGCTCTACAGAGCTGACCCCTTGTAGGTAGATCTTCTGTTTTCATTCTACCGGGTAACCAGTACCCTCCTCATCAGCTTCCTTACAAATCCGATGGGGGAGTCGTTTAGCCGCCGACAACTCGGCCTGGGACAGGTAGTACTGGTACCAGGATACCCGTAGCAGGTCTCAAAGAAACCGACCTGACCAGCAAGTACTGGTCTAAAATGTTATACTCCCTTAAAAGTGGCACAGGCACATGTAAAATTCCTTTATTTGCTCTCAAATGATAGTCTAGGAATCTTGAAAGAACAGATATATTTTTATATAAATACATACCACAAACAGAGAAGAGCCTTCATCAGAGCTAATACATCAGTAATTTTAGGCGGCTAAGTTTTGGTTTGCTGTACCCGTACTCCTTCATATTAAAGCCACAGATGTCACAGACCAGATCAAACAGGGTGAATACCGTGAGAATCAAATCTGTCGTGTGTTTGCTTGTGTTTAACACAACACCGGGGATTCCCTCGTCTTCTAACAGTACTCTGGAGTGGTTTAGGGCACTCTGATTTGGGCTTTAATTATTTCAGGTGAGGACTAATGTACTTAAATGCTTTTACAATCATTCAAAAAAAAAAAACAATTTTTGAAAATCTTGAGGGTGCCAATGTGTAGTTTCTTTGTTCTTTTTTGTTTTTTAAGAATATCCAGTCTCGTTTTCAAATTGCCCCACTCATTCTTTTTCACAATGGTCCTCCTTTGGCCCCAATGCCTCACATTTGTGTGTGTGACCATAACCCATTATTTTAATAAATAATTCCGAACCCATTTGAATTCACTTCCAAACAGGTTGGTTGGCCTCAATCCCCACACTCTCTCATTCAGAAACAAGTTGAAAACTCATCTCTTTCTTCAAGCTTTTTTTCCTAATTCACGATTTTAATGTCTTTGTGTGTTTTTACTGTTCCTCTCTTAACTTCTTATTTCCCTCAAAGATTATGCGTTTTGTGAGACAATTTTAATATTTTATTTTTGACCATTTTTCCTTTAAGGTATCTTGGAGAAATGATCTTATTGTCAACCATGTCTAAGTGTCCCATTGCACCGTTCCAAACAATCACTTGGGGTTTACATGCTACCCCTCCCCCTTGTTCATAAGCCTGCCTCTTTGAAAAAATCTGTACTAATAATGAAGAGACATAATATAACCTTAATCTAAGCTCAAGGTTTTTTTTTTAATCCGGGTGCACTTTTTGGGAAATGTTCTTGTGTCCCCTTTTTTAAAAAAAAAAAAACAACTATCCATCGTTTTTGGTCTTGCTACTACAAACACCCAGAGAATTGGGTAACTAATTTTTTTTTGAACAAAATGCGAGTGAAAGAGCTACTATGTTGAAAGTTTATGGATAAGATACAAACTTTGATCATAACCCTTAACTATGTTTACCACCATTGTCATTCTGGGATTTCTATAACTTCAGAGAACACAATTTTCAGGGGGTAGGACATGACTGCTCCATTTTGCATTGGGATTTTTCCAACGGTAATTTGGTGCAACTGCCAACATGATTTACTATGGCAATCCTCTGTCTCAGTTACTTTGCAAATCAACCCCCTCTTAAACCTTCATTCAATAATCTTAGTAATATCCTGAAATAACGTTAGAATAGATTCTTGACTTCAAAATCCACGGTGTTAGTGGTTACCCGCTGCAACAACAGTGTAATTTCCATACGGTCCGCTTTAGATTTTATATCATAAGATGCCCTTCTATCTACCGCGTCAGGTCTTTGAAAAGACTAGCAAGGCGGGTCGAGCCGAATGTCGATGCCTATTTGAATTCACTTTTTTGCTGTTAGGATACCATGTCTAACCCCTGCCGACCTTTTCAAAAATAAAAATTTAATCATGTAATTATTGTGTGTGACCTAAACCAACTTTTCCAAATCAATAGATTGTTTTATATATGTAATGACGTTCATGCAAACATAAAATTTTTTTATCATGGACTTCAGGTATTTTATAGTCAGTGTCTTGACTACCTCTGTACATTGATGTCATAACATTTTAGCCCGATCAAGAAATGCCGTACATAGGTAGCGACAGAGTATAGACTGTTCAAGTAAGATTATTTCCAGGCATAATTACATTATACCCTTTGCACTTTTCATGGGCTTCCTTCCTGGAAAAGATAGAGCTTCATATAGGAGTAGGTGCAAAGGGTATTATAATGTAATTATGCCATATCTATAGCATCTTCGGCCAGCTATTGGAATGCCAAAATATAGTAGACATGATTGGTAAGATGCGTGAGAACACATGGGTCAAAGTTATATCACCTAACGGAGAGGCAGGATTGTTTGACACTCCTGGCTGGGTGACACCGTACTCCATAACTGTTCATTATTGTCCTAGATTATGCTATGAGAATGGTCATAGGAAGCAATGAAAAATTTATTTTTGTGAGAAAAAATTTCCTCTGCAAAATTAGAAAAAATCCCTTGTGGGAAATCTGCCAGATAGGCCTCAACGGTTGTGATTTGCAGTTTAACGCCCCTCCCAGTCGAGCCTCTATATGCCCAATTCTCCATAGAGAGATGATGTTAAAAACTAGTTTTAAAGAAAATCACATTGCCCGCAATGAAATTTCGTAATAAAAATTACACAGGATGAAGCCCAGTGATACAAAATTCCGAATCAGTTGTCAAAAGTGTGCGCCGTTTATATTTTTTGTTTATTCTGGTTTTATCATAATAAATGAGACTTTCAAACAGCTGTGAAATGGGTGCTTGTGGGAATAGACTCTAACCGTGGAACTATTTCATGGACACAAATAACAAGATTGGCACAACCTGCCATTGTGGGACAGTAGGAAAATGTCCATGGGGGTCACAAAACCTATTCAGGTTTAACTTTTAAAGAAGTACAGGTTCTGGGTCAATGCTTGCATCCACAGATATGTTTTGAACATGTATAATATAGTTGAAAAAAATAAAACCTCTCAAATTGATGATCAGACTGTGTAATAACATGTATAACTATTACTTTGTGGTATGGTTATTGGAATGGAAATGGTGGGTTAAAAGTGTTTTCAAGCCCTGTAAAATAAAGTAAATGAAATAAACTTTACTTGTGGAACAAAATGAAATGGGATCAATGCACTATTGAATCACCTGGCTTTAGTTCGGGGAGGTGGGGTGCAGCCAAGAGAAATCCTTTGTAGACTTCGCCATTGTAACTGTTAATGTGATGACAAAAAAGTCTTGATCATTTTACATGTGGTCAAGGGAATATTTTACTTGAAATGGGACAAATCATGCACTTAAGTGAATTTGATGCAAAATTCTTCAGTGTGCGTGCATGATTGTCCCATTTTTCTTAACACAGAGTTTAAATGCGCAGTTATTAGCTGTAACTAAAGCACCCAAATTGTTGCTGATGCACTACGTAATGAATGCTGTAATTTCTTTGGATATTTTGGGGGAGTGATTTTTGGGCGCATCATGTAATCCTATTCCATCATACACTTTATGCAGATGTAATACCAATGGGAATCAATAGCCTGTTTCATTTAGTTGCAAAAAATATAGTATACCGAAGTATATTATTTTCGACCTTACCACTTGGTTTCAAACAGTAATTTAAAGCTATCCCACCGTTATCAGAAAGATAAAGATATTAGAGATCTACAATCATATTGCATGCCTTCAATTTTAGGGGATACTGAGAGAATCTACTAATAAAATTCATAGGCAATAAATAGTATAATGCAAATTTACTGGTTAGGAATTAGGCATATATTTATGTTCCACGGGCTATGTTTAAGCTTCACTTGAGGTCTGTTCAACTTTCACTCATTGCAGTGCAGTTACTGCAAGGTTCCGTCACTTCAGCTGCACTCCTAATTCGATTATGCAGGTCAACAGGTCACTGTAGGTCACAGGTGACAGTACTTTGCAGTAAAACTTGACAAGGATTGTGTAAAAATTGGTGTCCTGCACCAAACTGCATCTTGATGCATCACCAGTTAAAATTAGTTTTAACTTTGGTGCAGTACTGCATCTCAAAATACCGGCACATTAACGTCAAGGGCAATTCCTGTGAAATAAAAAAGTTGGAATATGGGGAGAGAGGAAGTAACGTAAGTATTAAGCCCCAAGTTAAAAAAAAAATTAAAAAAAAAAAAAAAAAAAAGGGACGACACGCTATGGCATTGTAGACGCGGTGCACTTTGGGTTGCCCCAAGGAAATTTGTTGCACTGATCGTTCACCAGATTTTATTGCATTGCAAGTGCTACATCATACTGCATTGGAATGCAGTATGAAGCAGTCTCCACTGCATTGCGGTACAGTAAAGAGGGCACTACTGTCAAAGCAATTGCATGCCACAGTAATGAGTGCGGTAGGATGCATTGCAGTACTTCACGTATAATGAAGTGAAGTAGAACCAGAACCTTAGGATATGAGGAAGGTAGGGATAGGATATTTTAATTAGTTGTAAGCATATGCAATGGCATGCAGTAGTCAAATCTGCCCATTAAATTTATGCTTCTTGAGAAATATGCAAGAATAACGTATTTAAAGGATTAGCCACCAATATGCGAGAGAATCTAAAAAATGTGGATAGGACATTTTTTTAACATTACAAAAAACAGAGAACTTATAAATGGATGAAATTTCTATAACTGCTGCTATATATGGTAGAAAACAATAGTGCAAAAAAATGAAGTTATTTCAGAAAATTTGTGAGATACAGTCGCCCGATAGGAAAAGCAGTGAGGAGTCTCAAATCTACTCTAAACACCTGATGTGTTGAGGTCAAATATTACAGATCGTTGTGCACAATATTCACAGAAGGAAAGAGTTATTTAAATTACAAAGTATCATCAATAAACATAAAATTTGGGCTCATCGCATAGGGTTATGTGGCAAAAGTTATGGTATATTAAGAAAGTTTGGCCCAGTCAGCTGTTTTAAATAGGCGGACGTTTTTATTTTGGAACCACTGTGCACAAGTACAGCTTGTTTTTACCTTGCCCTGTTTTACATGAAACACATGCATAGTCTGGTGCTCGGTTCCAAAGAACCTTGCATGTCACCTTGCGCAAGAGTCCACCATAATATTTGATGGTTTATAGCAAGATTTGACTACTGAATCTAACTGGAGGATTCCACTTTGGCATCCTTGAGCATTTTGAGTAATGGGTGGGTAAATTAACAGGGGTAAAATTTGTAAATACTTCATAATGGGTTAAAAAGGTGTATAGTCATGTTCATCTTGTCCTAAGGATTAAAAAAAAGGTATTAGTTGCTATATATAGGACATTTACTTTTAAAACATCAAGTCTAAAATGGTTCAAGGTCATCCTGGGGTAAACAAATTGAAGGAATGCACGATTCTTTTCAAATGGGCTCAAATTCTTCATTCTGTTTGATATTAAGTCAAATATAGGTTACACATTTGTTGGACATTTGTGGTATAAATAAGGGAAATAATGGAGAAGGTCCACAGGGTCTATTGGGGTTAATCATTAGTCTCTGGTAGATACCTTAGCAATGATTGACATGAGGTAAATGTTTATTCTGTTTTAAACATTCCCATACGAAAAAACAAAAAACATTGGACACAATGCAAACAAATCGGGATCGTTGTAAATATTTAATCCCATGCTGACCTTGAACACTTTTGGTTCTGTAGTGTAAACACAAAATGTTGCAGGTATAGCAAACTATAACTTTTTTACCCTTAGGACAAGATAAAACACTTCTATAACTATTCAAATCCACATGAAACATTTACAAATTTTACCGCTGTTAAATTACCCCTTACCCCCTTCCCTATCTCACAATGCTCAATGAAGCCAAAGTGGGCAATCATTCCCGATTTGGAATCAGCATGTCAATGTTCCTAGAAACCATCAAACATTTGTGGGACGGCGTGCGACAAGTCAATGGGTCGAGCCCGGACTACTCGTTATTTATTGACCTACAGAATGGAGCAATTGCTGGAGGTGAAATTGAACTTGTTCCTTTATGGTCCAATTTTTCACAGTTATGCTTCAAGCCACCATGACATAAGTAACTACTTGTCACATTCCGATAGTTCTAAATCATATTACAACTCCACACAGAGCACAACAACACAGCAGAATGTAGAACGAGGCATAATATCTTGCATTGGCAACTGCCTGGGCTGACCTACTGAATGAATTAGCGATCACCGAGATTCCAGAAAGAAAGTTATAATGATTTAATGGGGGAATCCTCCAGTAATGATTAACAGGTGGATAGTGTTACGATCATTGCCAAAATCTGCATTTTAGCGCATTTTCACATTCTTAAAGACACTAATCAGTGATTTGCTAAATCAGACCAATCGAAAAAATCATCAAAATTCAGATTTGTTGCATGTATGTAACAAGTACAGGTAATCCTAAATATCATGCAAATGATTAAGACCAGAAGCAAACCTAATAAGGACAGAATCGGGAAATTTTAGCCATTACTCTCCGGTCGGACACTTACTAACAACACTTTAATTGAATGGGGAATGTAATCCTTGGAACACTGCCGTTTTCTTCCTTTTCTGTCAATTCTTCAGTTGGAAAGTTTTAACTTATGCAGAAAATTCTACGACTTATCTTCACTTTAAGCTATTCCTGCAAATTTCAAATATTTTTCAAATCACTGATAGTTTGTCTTAAAGGAAGTATTAGCAAATTTCCAATTATGTATTGGTATGTGACAATTTATATTTCAACCCCCACCCTTTTATTGCTCCCATTGCTTTTTTTAGAAATTTTAACCCCATCTTTATACAAATTTATTTTCAGCAAACTTAACCCCCACGGTTTAAAAAGCATGCCGTACAATCAATGTTGACCCTATTCACAAACTAATGGCAGACAGCACATGCATTCTGGGAAATGCTGTATTTTCTTTTTTCCAGGAACACATACAATGTGCAAGTGCAACAAATGAATGTGTTTGTTTTCCTCACAGACTGCAACACATGTACATAAAAGTAACCAGTGTGTTCCCGACTGTATTTTAGTTTCTCCAGGAATGCATAAAATGTGCACAAATGCAATGCGACTTGGTCTCCCAACAGAATGTAATGTGTACATAAGCATAACATACCATTTCAAAGTACTTATTTTTATGGAACACATCGTGTGCATCTGTTCCACCAATGTGTTCCCACTGTTGTTCACTTCATAGAACACATCACACATGCATTAAAATTCAACATCCATTGCCCTGTTGTTTCTGATGGAAGTCATCACATATGTACATAAGTGCAATATTCTTATTCAATGTTTTTTTTTTTTTCCTTTTCTTTCACAGAATACATGCTATTTGTTCCCTATTACTTTTATGTCCCTAATGGATAACATGCTTGTTCCTTTTCCTTATTCTGTAATTTTTAACTTGATTACTCTTTTTATGTTGGCATTGGTAAAAAGAAAACTTTCATTGCATACTGGGAGTAACCTGTAAAAAAACCCAAGTCTTTCTTACTGCCAAATCTTGTTCATTTCTTTTACAATAACAAAACCATTCGTAGCTCTTTTGACTTGGTTTAAGGCACTATCAGTGATCCACCCAAAAGAGTCAAAATATTATTGAAATTTGCAGAATTAGCTTAAAAGTGAAGGATAAGCTTGTTGAATTCCCGGATCCCATAAGTTAAATTTTTCCAACTGAAAAATCGAGAGAAAAGAAAGAAAACGGCCATATTCAAAGGTACAAATTTCCAATCAATTACGTGTTGTAGAAAATTTTCTTACAGACAATCATGACTAAAATATCTGATTTTGTCCTTATTAGGTTGCTTTGGGTCATCACTTTTAGGGGATGTTCGAATACCAATGCTTGTTACAGACATGCAAAAGTAGATGACCAAAAGCAACCTAATAAGGACAAAATCTAAGCACTATTTTGATTGGTTGCTTGGAAGGTAATGCCATGTTATAAACAAATCAGAGATACTGTAGGAATGGTATGTTGGTATGGTTAACACCAGGGGATGTTTTGAGTCAATCCCACAATGCACCAGTTTTGGGAAATTTCACCTCAAGGTCATGTGACCCTACCAAAATCCTATTATTAAAAACATAAAAACCCCGACATTTGTACTCATTTTAGCCCATAAAGCACTAGTACTTACCGAATTGTTAGCATGAAATGTCTTGTGGTTCTTAAACTTCTTGAACACTTGTCTTAAATACTGACATGTGTTTCCTACAGCACAGTGTAAACAAATTGCAATGCATTATGGGATTGATTCAAAACACCCTCTGGGTTAACACAGAGTTTTGAAAGCACTGTTTTGATTGGTTATTCAGAGGGTTATCTCATGTTGTGTCCTGTAATGAGCCAATCAGATTGTATCATATGTGGTAGTGCCCAGGGGTTAATCTGACTTGCAGATTTCATCATTTCTGCAAAAAAAAAAAAAAAAAAACAAACAAAACAAACAAATGTATTCTTTTAATTTTGAATCAAGTCAACTGGACTTGGTATCTTTTGTGACCATCCTCTTCAGGTTCATCTTCATAAAATGGCTGATAATGTACATCTCGATCTTAGCTAGTTGTCTCACACCCCCATAATTTTGGGCATTTTAAGTTTTTCACGGACTGGTGAACTTTAACAAAACAAGTGTTCTAGTCTCACAATGCACGGGTGTAATTTCCGAAAACCCAAAACCTAAGACCCTGAAACTAAGACCCTGAAAACTTAGACACCAGCTCAAATTCAATACATTTTGTGCCACAAAAGGAGGGTCTTAGTTTTTTTGGACCCTTACCAACTCCTAACTAAGACCCTACATTGTGGTGGCCAAATTATTTTAGTGGAATTTGATACCGTGGTCTTAGTTTTTGTAGTTGGACCCTTACCCAACTACAAAACTAAGATCCTACTTTTTTTAGCAACCAAAATGTCTTGAATTTGAGATGGAGTCTAATTTTTAGGTCCTTGGATTTAAGGTTTTGTTTAGGTCTTAGTTGTTAGTTTTGGGTCTTAGGACTGTATAACCCCACAATGCACCAATTTGGCATGGGAATACTATATAAGAAAAAAGAGTAATTACCCCATCTCTTCCTTGGGCTGTTTGGTACCTGGGATTTCTTGGTTTTTCCCTTTTTATCCCCCTGGCTTGAAAAGCAGAGGGGGATATTGTGAGGGTGCGAATGTCCATATGTGTATGTATGTGTTGCAGTTTGTTTAGGTTTTCGTTTTTTGCGTCTCCTTTGAAAAGTTAAGTCTGATTTAAACCAGACTTGGGGTTAAGGTGCAATAGGGGTTCCTTCATGTGTGGATGATGTCAAAGGTCATGGACCAAGATCAAAGGTCATCTGAGGACATGTTCCAGACTGCCATCTTGCCAGGGGGACGATGCAAGTTATTGCCTGTATTTTTGTAGTGTTATGTAATACTAAAAGTAGAAGGGTACATGGTCCCATAAGATCATTCCCTAATCACGAGATATTTGAAATATTGGAGCAGTTTTGTGATACTAAAGCATAGCTACAGTAGGCCTAAGAGTTTACCAAGACATGTGTGCAGTGAATACAGTGTTTACCTATCTTTGAAATTTGACTGTATACAGTGCCTGTAATAAACAACAAATCCTGAAAACTCCCAAGAAGACCTGTCTTATAAATTAAGCCATCACAAAGTACCAATCTAAATGTCATCTACCCAAAAAGATTAGAGAAACTATTTCAAATTTGGGCACTTGTAATTATTATACTATAAGGCATTGTCGTGTAACATGCCAAAATAAGGTCCCTGTCAATTTTGTAAAATATTGACTGCATTCACACTTGTTGTGAAAAAAAAAACAGGAGCAGAGGGAACAATAAAGTTGCTAGGTGGGCAAAATATAACTATTTAAAAGCCTGGTTGGGTTCTTTTCCTCTTATGTATTCTGTTGGGGTGTGTGTTGTGTTGAATAGCTCATGTTAACATGTAGCAAAAAGGTAATCTTAACTTATACCCACAATATTCGAAGGAAATCCTGAAAGGTGCGTGGTTCTGATGTCTTGGGATCCCCGTTTACCAGGAAGCAGTACTAATTGTCCCCGCTCGAACAAAGTTCGAAGGGGACTATAAAATGGGCTCGTCCATGTGTCCGGTATGTCTGGAGAAAAATGTTACCCTGGAATGTCCGTGATAAAAAAGTTAACCCTGTATGCTGTATCTTGGAAAGCCCATATCGGACACACAAAATTCCTTCGCATCATGGAAGTGCATCATGGCATGCATCGTTTCGCAATTTGAAAGTGCGTGATATAGACGGTTTAGTATGCAAATGAGCTAATTAAATTATGAACAAAATGTTAACCGGGAATTGTCCTGATTAAAAATGTATGCTGTATCTTTGAAACCCTATATCGGACACAAAATTTCTTCGCATCATGGAAGTGCATCATGGCATGCATCGTTTCTGCAATTTTAAGTGCGTGATATATGCCGTTTAGGTATGCAAATGATCTAATTAAATATGAAAAATGTTACCTGGACATGACCTTGATAGAAAAATGTATGCTGTATCTTTGAAACCCTATAATCGTACACAAACAAAATTCCTTCGCATTCAATGGAATTGCATCAATGGCATGCATCGTTTGCAATTTGAGAGTGTGTTGAAATAGATGGCTTTGGTATTCAAATGAGCTAATTAAATATGCCATAATTAATGTATCACTGAAACAGTACGTTAGATATGCAAAATTCTTTTGTGCACATGAAGTATATCTTGCATGCATCGTTTTTTGCAACTTTCGAAGTGCATGATATAGAGGCTTAGGTTCAAATGAGCTAATCAAATATGCACAATTACTGTATCACTGGAAACGGTACTTGGATATGCAAAATCCTTCACTCTTCGCTATCGTGAAACTATTAAACCTTCGCTTCTTGAAAGTGCACTAATGGCATGCACGTTTCTTCTTCCTCTTCTGCAATTGAAAGTGCATGTATTAGGCGGTTTAGTATGCAAATGAGCTAATTAATTATGCATAATTAATGTACCACTGAAAAGGTACATCGATATGCAAAATTCCTTTGCCACATGAAGTACATTTTGGCATGCCCTTGTTTTCACACTTTGAAAGTGCATGGTATATATGCGGCTTAGTATGCAAATGAGCTAATTAAATATGAACATTAATGTTTCGCTGAAAACGGTTACATCGGATGTGCAAAATTCCTCGACTACATTAAAGGCTTATGCCATACATCGTTTGCGTGTGACATGATATGTGCAGTTTAGTTATGCGGCTAGGTATGCAAAGGAGCTAATTAAATATGTTGCATTAATTTTGAAACGGGACATCGGATGTGCAAAATTCCGTCGCTACATGAAAGGCTTGTGTCATCATCTTTGTGTGAAACATGAATATGTGCAGTTTAGGAAACTTTTCATATGAAAGATATTTGCCTATATTTTGTGTGTGAATTAATTGTAGAGGTTTTGTGAGGTATTCTTAGTTGTACTTATTCTAAGTGATTTTTGGCGCACTTATGGGTGGAGTTCATCGATAATGTTTTGTAGAGGTATTTTTTGGTGAGTTATGGATGGAGTTCTTGGACCAGTTATGTTTTAATTATCCAAATTTTTAATTAGTGTAGTTAAGTTGTCACTTCCAGTTGATCGCGAAATTCGGCGGGGACATATTTTACGCATCGCGTAAATACGAGTTCGCCTTGTTTTGATATGAGATGAAAAGCCGTATTTTTCTCATTGTCATCCTCAAATCCATTTCATTCCCAAGATAAAAACAAAAACCGCTCAGCATTGAATAGGGCTTTGTAATATGCATTATTGCTTATATCATAAAAACTGCAAGTTTGATTCCCACGGTACTTGATGGGGAGTATGTGCAAGTGTCAGGCTCTCATATCAAGTAGAGAACACAATAGACATAAATCGGAACAAGCACCTTTAACTTGAGTTTAACTGTTCTTATATTCTCAAAGTGTACCCCTGGTGCATTTAATAGCACAAGGCAGGAATTACACTTAAAGCCTTGCATTCAACTGACAATGTATTCCTCTCACTTGTGCATGCACAACATGTGTCCCACAAGGAATCATTCAAGGTCCACCAAAACAAGGTAATAGAAATTTGACAATGGTTTTGTCAATTTAGGTTTTCACACCAACATCAATAACAATATGTACACATAGGTTAAATACTTCATTATTTACTTACAGCATATGGCTTGAGTTAGAGTACAAAATAGGTTGATTAGTTTAGACAAAATAAATCAAATACAAAAATATGAGGAAAGAAAAAGTTTCTCTCAGAAAATATTTGTCAAAAGAATGCTATGTATGTTAGCCAAAAAAGCTTTGTCTACATAAACTTGTGGAATTTTGTTGTTTTCATTTTTGCCCCCTTTAAAAAGGACTTGGAACTTAAGCCCAGGTTTTTAAATAAACTTTTCTTGGCTTATATTCCCCTCCCCCTGGGGGAGAGTCATATCACCATACTCTTATGTGACTTACCATTGAAGCCTGACTTAATGCCCTTTAATTGTATACGCTCGGATTAGCAATTCCTACGAATCCACTGGAAGGTTTGACGGCGCCTGAGTGCGCACGCGCCAGGGCAATGATCTAGCAACACCGACTTCTGGATAATTTTAGCTCAGATACGTAGTATGCAAGCTATGTTATTGCAAGGTGTTGACTATCTATCTATATGTTAACACTAGTCATAATGCATCTTGTTGCCAAAAGGCGGGGCGATGCAGCGAAAATGAGGTAAGAATAATCATTGACTCAAGGCCCATATGGGGTTTGTTCACAGATTTGGGTCAAAGGTCACGGGGATGATAAAGGGGCATTCTTTGAAGATCTATAAATCCTTTCTTGTGCCTCAAATCAATTGCTATAATCACAAGATTGGTCAGAAGAACCAATGACCTAATGACCCATGTAGGGTCACAGATTTGGGTCAAAGGTCACGTGGGCAGATTAATTAAAGGGCATTCTTTGAAAATGCTAAAATTCCTTATTGTGCCACAAATCAATGTCTATATCCACTAGACTTGGTTAGAAGAAAATGATGACCCATGGTCAAAATGGGGTTTCACAAGATTGCGTCAATGGTCATGTGGGCCAATTAAAGGGCTATTACTTTGAAAATCTATCATTTCCTTGTCGTGCCACAAATCAATGGCTTTTTAGATCCACCAAATGTGCTCAGAAGAACCGCTGACCCAAGGCCCCATATAGGGTGTTCGCAGATTAGATTGGGTGACAAGGTAAGTGGGGCGATTTAAAAGGGGCATCCTTGGATGATCTTGAGGAACTGCGGGCCTAACTACTAAATAGTATGCCGTGGTCTCAAGATCATATGGGGCAATTTATTATCACCATCTCCCTCAGAGCAGTCTATTTTGTATACTATAAATTGCAAAACCATGGGTGCACTCTAAATGTCTCTTATGCTCATTGTGGGGGGGACTTTTCAAAGATAATATCTCACAATGGAAAATGTTTGCGACCCCCAGGTGGTTCAAAATGAAAGACGTGAGAAATAAGAATAACTATAAAATGAAAACGGGGGTGCTAATCTAAACGTCACACGCTCCATGTTGGGGACTTTCATGATTAATGTCTCCACAATGGAAAATATTGTTGCCCCAGGTGGTGTTACAAATATAATATACCTGCTGAGCTACAGCACAAATGGTGTCTTGTATGGTAGGTTCTTTCCACCCGGTTGACTCCACGGGCGGAAGAGCGAACACTGTGAGCCCCGTCATGGGGCGGCGCCAGCGGCCCGTCAGGCTTGAATGGTAAGTATACGGAGATTCTGGTGATATATGACTCTCCCCCGGGGAGAGAGGAATCACCTACATCTTCCTAGTAAGTTCCATTCAAGCCTGATTGCAAAAGTGGTAGAGTACCCGGAGATCAGAGTGCTTCGGGCCATAGGGCAAGCGGAGCTATGGTGATATGATTTCGCCGGGAGAGGGTTGAAACCCAAAAAAATATTAACAGATGCACTACCGCCTTCAGTGGGTAAAGTGCTCTGGGAGCTGTGGCCGAATGGGAGATGTGGAGGTTTTGCTGTGATGACGAGGAAGCTGATGATAGAATCCTCGCTGCCGTCGAACCGCGTTACTAGGACATCTCGAGTAAATGGTTCGGAATGTTAGAAGAAACAAGCCCACCCATGGCGTCATGATATCTGTATAGAAGCTCCCCGGTAGGAGGCCAAAGCAGCCGCCTGTGATCTTACGTCGTGAGCTCATATGTGCGTCCCCGCAAGACGACCTCCATAATAGCTAGGCCTCCTTATGACTGCCACGATCAATCTGGCTAATGGAGTCTTGGAGGCCGGGCGAAACGGCTTCTGAGTTGGAGGAAGAGTTCATGTATCACGAAACAGTACGTTTAGATATGCAAATTCTTTTGCCACATGAAGTTATCTTGGCATGCATTGTTTTGTCGCTTTGAAAGTGCAATGATTATATGCGGCTTAGGTATGCAATGAGCTAATTAAATATGCCCATAATAATGTATCACTGCAAACGCGTACATTGGATATGCAAAATTCCTTCGCATCATGAAAGACATAACCTTCTCTTCTTGAAAGTGCATAATGGCATGCATCATTTCTGCAATTTGAAAGTGCATGCGATAGGCGGTTAGGATTATGCAAAGAGCTAATTTTAAATATGCCATAATTAATGGTGTAACACTGAAACTGCGTTACATACTGATCAGATATGCAAATGCCTTGCCACACGAAGTACATTTTTGGATGCATGTTTATCACATCTTTGAAAGTATGCCAATGCTATATATGCGCTTAGTATGCAAATGAGCGGATAATTAAATATGAACAATTAATGCTTTCGACTGAAACGGTACAATCGGATGTGCACAAAATTTCCTCGCGACATTGAAAGGCTATATGCCATAAATCTTTGCGTGGTGATCATGATATGTGCGGTTTAGATTATGCGGCTTAGGTATGCCCAAATGACCGCTAATTAAATATGTGCAATTAAGTTCGCTGAAACGATACATCGGATGTGCCCAAAATTCCTTAGCTACATGAAAGGCTTATGCATACATCTTTGGTGTGAACATATGTGAGTTTAGGAAAGTCATGAAAACTATTATGCTATATATTTTTTGTGTGTTGAATTACATTTTAGAGTTTTGTGGTTATTATTAGTTTATTATATTTATATTCTCAAGTTATGTTTGGCGCTTATGGGTGGAGTAGTCATCGAAAGTTTTGACTTAGAGTTTATTATTTTTTGCGTGGTATGGATGGAGTTCTGGACCAGTTAGTTTTAAATTATCCAATTTTTAATTAGTGTAGTAAGTTGTCACTTCAGTTGATCGCGAAATTCGGCGTGGACAATTTTACGCAGCGCGTAAATACGAGTTCGCTTGTTTTGATAGTGAGATGAAAGGGCCGTTATTTTTCTCATTGTAGCCTCAAATCCATTCAGTCCCAGATAAAAACAAAAAACCGCTCAGGCATTGAATAGGGGCTTTGTAATATGCATTATGCTTATATCATAAAACTGCAAAGTTTGATTGCCACGGGTAATTGATGGGGAGTATGTTGCCAAGTAAGTTGTCGGCTCTCATTCAAGTAGAGAAACACATAGACATTTAAATCGGAACAAGCACCTTTTAACTTGACGTTTAACTGTTCTATATTCTCAAAGTGTACCCCTGGTGCATTAATAGCCACAAAGCAGGAATTAACTTAAAAGCCTTTGCATTCAACTGACAATGTATTCCTCACTTGTGATGCCCACCAACATGTGTCCCACAAGGAATCATTCAAGGTCCACCAAAAAGGTAAGGTAATAGAAATTTTGACAATGGTTTGTCAATTTGGTTTTTCACTACCAACAGCAATAACAATATGTACAAACAGGTAAACTTCATTATTTACTTCCAGCATGATGCTTGAGTAGAGTACAAAATAGGGTTGATTTAGTTTATACAAAAAATATAATACAAATACAAAAATATGAGGAAAGGAAAGTTTCTCTCAGAAATTATTTGTCAAAAAGATGCTATGTATTGTTACCAAAAAGCTTTTGTTCTACATTAAAATTTGCGAATTTTGTGGTTTCATTTTGGCCCCCTTTAAAAATGGACTTAAGCCCAGGTTTGTACAATCAAACTTTTCTGGGCTTATATTCCCCTCTCCCCTGGGGAGAGTCATCTCACCATAATCTCTGGATACTTACCATTGAAGCCTGACTTAATGCCCTTTCATTTTCTACGCCGATTTAGCAAATTTCACTGATATCACTGGGAAGGTTGACGGCCTGAGCACGCACCGACCGCCAGGGGCAATGATATAGCAACACCGGACCTTTGGTCATTTTTAGCTCAGCCAGACGTAGTATGCAGAGATATTGTTATGGCAATGTGTGACTATCGATCTATCTGTGAACACTAGTCGTAATGCATCTTGTTGCCAATCGCTTGGGCCGATTGCAGCGAAAATCGGGTTAAGACGTTTAGGGTAAGGGATAAGAATAATCATTGGACTCAAAGCCCATGTGGGGTGTTCACAGATTGGTCAAAGTCACGTGGGCTGATTAAAGGGGCATTTCTTTGAAAATCTATAAATTCCTTCTGTGCCTCAAGGCTGTTCAGTGCCCTTATAATCAATATGACTGTGTCAGAAGAACCACTGAACCTAAAGGCCCAGGAGGTTGTTCACAGATTTGGTGTCAAAGGTAACGTGGGCCGATTTTTAAACGGGGCATTCTTTGAAAATATATAAATTCCTTCTTGTGCCACAATCAATTGTTATAATCACTACACTTGCGTTAGAAGAATCGCTGACCCATGGTCCATATGGGGTTTCACAGATTTGCGTCAACGGTTTTCATGTGGGCCAATTAAAAGGTGCCATTATTTGAAAATCTATCATTTCCTTGTCGTGCCACAAATCAAATTGCTTATAATCACCAAATGTGCTTCCGAAGAACGCTGACCCAAGGCCCATTATAGGGTGTTCGCAGATTTGGGTGATGATGAAAGTATGTGGGCCGATTAAAGGGGCATTCCTTGATGAACTTGAGACTGCGGGCCTACTAAATAGTAGGCCATTGGTCTTTAAAGATCATCTGGTGGCAATATTTCTCACAAGCTCCCTCATGAGGCAGTCTATATTGTTATACTATAAATGCCAACCATGGGTGCTATACTCATAAATGTTCCTTATGCTCATGTGGGGGATTTTCAAGATTAATATCTCCACATGGAAAATGTTGCGACCCCCAGGGTGTGTCAACTTAAAGAAGTGAGAAATAAGAATACTAAAATGTAAAAACGGGGGGGATATCCTAAACGTCACACGCTCATGTGGGGGAATTTTCATGGATTAATGTCTCCACAATGGAAAATATTGTTGCCCCCAGGGTGGTGTACAAAATTTAAACATGCCCCTGAGCACAGCACAATTGGTGCTCTTGGTGGTATTGTCTTCCCCCGGGTTGACTCCTCCAGGAGGGGGGGTGAGAGCGAACACTGGGAGCCCCGTCCTGGCGGCGCAGCGGCCCGTTCAGGCTTGAATGGTAAGTATAAGGAGATTAGACGTGATATATGACTCCCCCCGGGGGGGAGAGGCGAATCACCTACATCTCCTACATTGTAGTACGTTCCCATTCAAGCCTGATTGCAATGGTAGGGTCAACCCGGATATCAAGTGCTCGGGCCATAGGCAAGCGGAGCCTTATGGTGATATGATCTCGCCGGGCAGAGGGTTGAACAAAACAATATATAACAGATGCACTCCCGATTCCGTGGGGGTAAAAGTGTTACTGGGAGCTGTGGCGACTGGGGAGATGTGGAGGTTTGCTGTGATGACGAGGAAGCTGCTGATAGGTACCTAGCTGCCGTCGAACCCCTGCGTACTAGGACATCTCGGAGATAACTGTTGGAATGTAGAAGACAAGCCCATCCCATGGCGTCCATGATATCGGTATAGAAGCTCCCCGTAGGAGGCCCAAGCAGCCGCATGAGATCTTACGTCGTGAGCAGCCCTAGTGCGTCCCCGCAAGACGAACCTCCATATAGCTAGGCTCTCCTTTATGACTGCCACGATCCAATCTGGCTAAGGTGTCTTGGAGGCCGGGGCGAAACGCTTTCTGAGTTGTGAGGAAGAGTTGGTCGTAAGTCCCCCTATAGGGTTGAGTCTTACTGAGGTAAAACTTCAAGCCTCTAACTGGACACCAGGATCCCTCATCGCTGGCACTGAAAGCTTTTTCGGAGGATCGGGAGATGATCGCTGTGGAGTGAAGCTGGAGAGATTGATTCTGGCCAGGTTAGGCCTGATCGGGGAAGAAGAAGATGAGCGGCCATTACTGTGAAGGTGAGTGATTCTCTGACTATAGGTTAAATAAAGGGTGTCCGATACTTCTCTGCCTGTGCGCGGCGACAAGGGAAGCCGAGTCTCTAGGTGGTGTCCGCTAAGGACGTCTGGAGAAGAGCCTCCTATAAAGAGGACTGTAGAGAGCTGGAGGGATGATGGAGGTCCCAAGCAGCTGGCACTAGAGGTCGATCGGGCGGCCGTTGATGCAGCATTCCCTTGATGCGGTGATGTCTCCGTGATTGCCCTCCGCCCAATCCCAGAGGATGCTGCGAGAGTATGCTCGGCCGAGGCGTCCATTTGGCGATTCCTGCCACCCTGTACCGGTGCCTTCTTGACAAGTCTGGAATTATTAATCCTCTTGTTGTAGGTCTCCTTGCCTCTACAGTCAGATGGGCGGCTTGGGTGATTGCCCGCCTGAGAAAGGGTATCAATGTAATATTCCCGTGAACGGTAATAACGGTAGTGGGGCCCCCGATGACGGGGGGGACCAATATCGGTGGGGTGGTGGAGCCTTGGTCCATGAGTAGTATGTCGGGAGCTGCGGCGTTGAAGGCGGCTGCGAACAGTTTCAATGGGGGGTGAGGTGATCCAGACCGTGTAGAAGCCATTATTTGCATATGGGATGAGGTGCATACTCCACCGACGACCCCGGACTCTCGAAGGTCCTGCCTGCCAGGGTTGTTGTCTCTGGGAAAGAGGATGGCCGTTCAGGGTGTCTTCTCTCTGATACGGAGACCACCACTCCAGGCTGCTGTAGGCAATTGATGCGACTCCCGGATCTTCCCTGCTGTAAGTAGGAGACGGACCGCGCATGTTGTCCACGGGCTAGGACGTGGACCTCCTGACTAGATGGAGAGTCTGCCTCGGGCGCAAGATAAACAGCCCACAGCTCCAAGTTGATAATGTGATGCTTGGTTAACTTCCTTGTCCAAGTCCCACGATAGGCGAGGTCTCCTCCATGTAGGTTTCCCAACCGCTTAGATGCGTCCGTCCTGAGAATGAAGATGATGGTCTTGATGTGAGGTGTTTTCCCGCGGAGGATTATCCGGCAGGATGCCCACACGCTATCGGTCTTCTGACGTGTGGAACGTCTGGAATACTCTTGAAGCTCCGGTCTCGGTGAATATTGAACTGCGATAGACGAGCAGCTATATACTGCATGCGAAGTCTGCGACGTGATACCACCATTGTCATACTGTCTGAGAAGCCCAGTAGTCAATTGAGTTTTATGAGGATTTCTAGGCGGTAGGAAACCGCTATTCCCCGCTTGAAGATTAGAAATCGCCCATAAAAAGTTGATGCCTCCGCCCCGAAGGAGTGCGTGATGAAGTTGTCACTGGGAAGGCGCTGCCAGGAGGAGACATGTCTCCAGGTAGGCGAAGGCGAATGGCTTTTCCGCCCGAAGGAACTATGCTACCATCTTCATATCCTGGTGAATGCTGCGGGGGCACTGAACTGATTGAACAGCGCGGTCGGTCAATATAGGAAACCGAGCAGACACTTCCTGTGTGACGGATGTATCGGAGCGTGGAAGTAAGCATCCTTTTAAGTCAAGAGTGGATGCTCACCCGGCTCTGATGAGTCCCCTGAGAACTGCCGATAGGCTCTCCATCTTGAAGATGGCGGTGACTTGAGAAACTGGCTGAGCGCTTTCGTGGTGAGGATCGGGCGCCACTCGCAGAGGGAATTCTATGGCGCGGGATGGTAACGAAGGATGCCGCCTTCTGAAGCAGCTGCTCGACCTTTTGGAGAAGGCTTGCCGTCTGTTCACGTCCTGGGGAATCACCCGTTCTCTCGTGTGCGCAGAACCCATTAGTTCGAAGTCACCGTCCACCAACGGTGTTGTATGAAGATCCCAGCCCCCTCCAGCAAGGGGATGGTTCTGAGGTCTGCGGATAGTCACTTCCTCTTGGGGGGGGAGAAAGCACATCGTGACCCCCACCCCCTCTTGATCGATCGCCATTGTTGCCATCCAAACGCGTCGCCTGCACTTGCGTCAGTGTCCTTGCTCCCTCTTGGGGAGAATTGACCCTGTCTTGTGCTCTTGGAGTCTGTTCTTCTGATGAGTCCTGACTACGAAAAGTCTGCGGTTTGCTGCAGCAGATGCTGCTGCTGAGGGGCCCCTGCTAGGCCGCGCCGCCTTCTTCTCCCTTCTGGCGTTAGCAGGCTGCCTAGGCATTCTTGTTAGCGACATCCTCTTCATGTAGGCGCTGAAAATGTCACCCGAAGAGGTAGGTCTGTAGGCGTCTCCAGGAAACTGTCGCGGGCTCAGGGGGTTGAGGGCGTAGGGCGCACTCACTTCCCGCAAGTAGGCGAGTTACTGCGATAGCCTACAGCGGTGTTGTTCCCCCGCACAGAACGCTAGGCCCCGGAGTGTACTATAGTGAACGTTTGCTTGTTCCCTGCACTCGTCTTACAAACTGACAGGGGTCTAGAATCCATTCATCAGGTGGGTGAAGATGAGGAAGGATGCGTTCAAAAGTCGCATACCATCCCATACCATGCAGGTTTCCTGGCCGCCCAATTTGGCGTCCCCTTCTGGTCCCATGGTGGGGCCCGGAGAGGACGCTCCTTCCGGTTGGTTCTTCCCGAAGGGAGATAAGAGTGATACGTCACGGCCGCCGCTTCTCTGGCTTGTTACACCTGAAGCTAGCTTCTCCCCGCTCGTCAATCTCTGGTGAAGGTTCAGGCCGCTGGATCGGGGTGCCCCTCTCTAGGCCAACTGCTTAAAAAGGAAAGAAGAAGCCGCCACTGAAGGGCTTGGTATCACAGTGAATGACTCCCCTAGTTGTCGGATCTTCTCCGGGACTACGCCTTGATGGATCCTCTGGAGGGTCAGACTACGGGCTACCTGACCCCCCTGCACACCACCGGGGATTTTGGAGACAACCATTTTGGTGATGAAGCTTATACCAACGCAACTGGAAATCAGGTTGTCTGACAAAAATCCCCACCTCGGGGTTATAAACGGTGAGGGCGCTTTTTCAAAATGGCATTGCCAAAAATGCAACCCAACCCCCCTTGGAGAGATGTGAAGTTACCAACATGCCTAACAAAACACAGAAACATCAGGCACTTGATTTTGGTATAACAGATGGCTATGTCCTCCTTCTTTCCATTGATCAAAATTGAGTACCACATGCCATAGCATACGTCAAATGACGTCATCAAAGTTCGCATATTAGCAAAATTTGTTCAATTTCCATAAACACATAGGGGAAAATTCATTTTTCGCCAAAAATGTTAGGAATATCCAAGTTTCATGCGGTTTTTGGCTGTATTAGGAAAATGACTAGTTTTATAAAACAGAGCATTGTAGTGCTATAATAAGGTTTTGAGTCGTTTTTTTTATAATTTTAAAATTGCGAAAATCAATTTTCCACCCTATATTCAGCGACATGTATTTTCATCTTCCTCAAACATATGAAGTCATAGTGACGTCATAATGGGGATGTTGGCCACTTATTGATACCAATGGAAAGAAGAAAGAAGATAGAGAAACTCTAGCTATCTACTGTCGATTACCCAAATTTACAGGAATCGGATGTTCAGTAACGAAAAATCAAGGGGGGGGGGGGGGGTCGGGAGGTTGTTACAAAAAAGGCTCAGGTAGACGAGGGTAAGTCAAAAGTGACAAGTTATCGGATGCCTCTTCCTAAGCCTTGGAAGATCCACTGTGATGTGTCAGAGTACTCGTATGAGAGATGTGTGGAGGATGCACATCCAGAAATACAAATTATCAAGACCCTGATTGGTACCAGGCAGATGTTGCAGAGCCAGACAGAAATTCCTCCCAGATGATCTTGGTTGGAAGTTAAATGATGGCGCACTAGATTCAAGTGGCCATCAGGAGAGTTGATGCACCACAAGAGTTGTCTGACATACTTAGTAGAGAAGATAATCTGATACAGAGAAGACAAATTAGATATGATCCAAGAAGAAGAAAGAGGAAAGAGAAGATCACTTTCTGAATTCAAAGGATCTGCATTTAAGCTCGTATACCCAGGAACCGCATTGCCTTAAAAGATCGACCAATTGAACAATACCAATGATTATTAAAATTGGAAATTCTTTTATTATATCCAAACACGTGGTTCTCAAATGTGATTCAGTCAGAGGTGGGTTTAAATGTCTGGCCTGCCTGCACTGAATTCTGACAACCCTGGTCCTTGTCTGTGCATTGTTGACCACTAACATTGGGCAGACAAGAATCTCCAGTGTCCTGATCTGATTCTAGGTAGGACTCACTTCTGCAAGGAAACCTTTGATCGGCCAATTCGGGATCTCAATCAGCTGAGACACCGCCACTCAGTCCACGAGAAACCAGCCTCAGGCGGAGATGCTCACTAGGCTCAAACCAATGATACCACTTGGTTGACAGCAAGTCCTTCTTTCCACAAGCCAACTCCCCCAACTCCTTACAGGCTATTTCAAAGGACCAGACTGCTAAGAAAACTACATCTTACCAGGCGGTCACAGACGCTCTGTCCAAACACAGGGTGCTCCATACCAGATTTAATTGGCAGCTATGCTCTGCATGCATACGATGCTGCATTTATAAGTTGTCCGCTGGATCTGGCCGAAGACACCCCGCTACACAAGCCGGCAGGAGGCATCCGACGACGGGTCAAGCTTTGGGGCTCTGACCACGTTCCATTACAGGGCAAGCATTACTACACACATGAGCAGCACAGGGCAAGCGCCGTCGATCTAGGGGGCATGCGGAGGGCAGGCATACAGGGAAGGGGGGGCAAAGCCCTTTGTGGGGGTTCAGGAGCAGACCAGACCCCAGAAGCTCTTGCGTTTAACATGTTCGAGTGCTTTCAGAGAGGGGTTTAGGCCTTATCTTGAAGCCATATTAAACTATGTGACGTTGCGGGGGTCCACCAGGAGCGGAGCCCAGAAGATCTTGGGTTTTAGCATGTTTCAGCCCATCCAGAGAGCTCTCGGCTTATCTCCCAATCATTTTTTGAAGCAGGATGAAGTATAATGAAAATGGAGGGGGTAAAGGTTAGGGAATGTGGAAATAAACAATTTTTGTTTTATTTTGTTTTTTCTGGTTGTTGTGTGTGTTGTTTGTTTGTTGCCTTTGTGTTTGCCCCTCCCTAGAGATATAGCCAATGTTCGATGTTGGTTATAATGAGTGCAGTCCAATGTGACTCCTAAGTAAACATGGACTATCACGTGAATTGCTCAAGTGACGCCTCGCGTTTGGGTACGGCCGCGCAGCGAGAACGGGGGGGGGAAAGCAGCACCCTGTGCCCCGGGAGGACTTGCGCGCTGATGGATCTACAGCCTTTGAGTCTCCCTTTTGACATCTGCATCCTGTACGCCAATACCAAGATTGTCTTTCCAGACAAAAACGAACAGGCTCCCGCACTCTCAGCCCGGTCGCCGGCACAGATGCCGAACAGGAGAGGAATGAGCACGCTCCCCGAGCGGCATTCCACCCTGATCCCATTCATTAGACCACAACCAAAGCCCCCCCCCCCCCCCCACCTGTGTGTTTGAAGTACGTTTAAGAATTTTGAACAACAACTTATATGTGGATGAGTTGGTTGTTTTGTCGCTACGAGTACACTCCTACCTCAGTGAAGCTCTCGCAAGCAGGCCTAGTAAGAAGACTTGTTGCTCACTTAGTAACATCCCGTTCAACCCATTCCAGACTCAAGAAAACATTGTTTATGGGATTCAATGGTGATCATTGATTAAGGAGGCTGTGGTGTGGTCTAGTGTATAGTAATTTATAAGTTCATAGAACCATTTTACATAAAGCGCCCTCTAGATAACTACATTAAAAGGTAATCATTCCATTTTAAGCGTTAATTTACCTCAAAACCTAGTCCACAGGTGCATGACAAAGTATATAATGACGGTGGAGGTGGTACACGGCATTTGCCTTTACGAGGGCAGTAAGAAATGTGTGTAAATACACGGTGTTTGTTTCATTGTTTTGGTGGCCCATTTTGAAATTATGACGCCCTCTAGAGGAGGGTTAAGAATGCCAAAGGTGTGTTTTGTTTTTCAACAATTCATTGGTGTGTTTTGGTGCGACTAAGTAGTCACATTCGTGCATGAATTGGATCAAAAATCAAGATCATGTCAAAAAAAAAGGCATTATAGTGAATTTATTGGCCGCCATTTGAAAAAAGCGCCCGCACTCTTTAACCCAGGATGGGGATTTTGCAGACAAACTGATTTTGAAGCTATATGTATAAAGGTTTTCCAAAATAGTTGGAGGTCCCCAAAAATCCGGGGGGGGGTGGCAGGGGTTTCGGGTATGCGGCTCATACCTATTCTTTTGCTTGATCGGTTAAGTTAGGTGGTCCGAGGAGGGAGGCTTGCGTGAGTTGGTTGAACGCCACAGAATTCCCTTCCCGATGGAGCTACATTGAACACACCCTCGTGGGAAGAAAAACTCGTGCTGTGTCAGGAACCTTGCCTGGACCCAGGCAGTTTGTTCCCCATGCAGATGGCGCGTGGTATGGACTCTTAATGCGTCCTCGCTGTGCCGTTGGGTCGGTGGGCTGCCCTGAAAGTCCGGTTATCCGTCTGGGCCCGGAAGTCCGCGGCTTGGGTCGCAGGGTGTTTACTCCGGCGGATGGGTGGTTCTCGGATATCCCGGTTGGTCTGGGCGGCAGCGTCTAAATATCCTAGCCGGCGGCACGGCTCAAGGGAGCGTCCTCAGGTAATTACGGACGGTAGCTCTGCTATTACCACGGCTCCAAGAACGGCAGCTGCGGAGATCCAATTGGTGATCGTGGCTGCGAGAACGAGCTATTGCGGGTGATCAGACTGAAGCATGGGGTCACCAATCTAAGTATCACCGTGAACGGTAAGGCCCGTAATAACGGTAGTGGGGCCCCCGGCTGCAAGTAACGGCATCCCGAGCGGTTAATGCGGTGATCTGGGCGGCGGTTTCGGCTTCACGAACAGGCTCCGCGGTGACCACGGCGTTATTCCGACGGTGGAGAGCGGGGTACTCGGTGGGCGGTGTGTGAGCGGTAGGAATCATCCAGAAACCTTGGCACAGATGCGGCTCTTGACGGCTGCTATCTGGCTTGCTAACGGCTACACTGGTTGTTGGGCTCCTTCTCGGTCTCTGAGTTGAAATCCATGTCTTATCTGGGGAAGACAAAAGAGAAGAACTCAGTCGGTTAGGAACCATAACCGGGAGGGTGATATCTTTCTAAGTACAGCTAGCCTAGTATACAATGAGGCCATTCCTGAGCACAAAACAGAGGATTTTGAACCGGTATAATTACCCGTCGAAACGACAAAAAAAAACCCGATTGGAACCTAAACTCCCATAAAAAAGCACGTACTTCCGGTTCGGGCACGGTAGGGTATGTTGAAATATTGGAATGAAAAAATTGTTTATATTCGAACCGCCGAGTCTAGTTCGAACCAATGAGGTTAAGCAGTTGTAGTAAATAAGTATTCGGTCGGTTAACAAATCCAAAATGGCCGCCGGAGAAAAAGTGTAAGTGTTGCGGCCTAAAAGTCCCCATAACGGTAGGCTCGGCCGTGACAACGGTAGCGGGGGGCACCCGCAAACGAGGGAAAAAAAAGAAAAACCACGGAAAAAAACGCGGTTTGAGTCTAACTCCCATAGAAAAGCACATACTTCCGGTTTCGGGTCAATGTTGAAATATGGAACGGAACTTGCCGCTATCGCATCGCCGATGTTGATGTTCGGAACCAAATGGAGACTACGCGGCTAAAAATTCAGCGGTAAAAATTCCAAAATGGCCGCTGAAAAAGAGTCACCAGTCTACGTATTCCCGTGAACGGTAAGGGCCGGCCGCAAGAACGGTAGAGGGCCCCCCCGGCGACGGGAAGACCAATAAACTGACACGCAGACCCGTAAGTCCACAGAGGCAACGGTGGGGGCTCAAACACCACCCCGGAGCACATGAAGCAGATGGCGTACCATGAGTGAAAGTAGAGTCATGACTTTCGGCCCAGATGGGCCGCCTATACTTAATGGCGCTGTACCGTGTACCTTACCGGTGAATAGCGGGTGAAAGTTTTAAAGCGAAAACATCAAGTATGCCGGTGAAAAAGAGAGATAAAATACCTGGAACCATCTACCACACTAAGCTCCCCAACGCAAGCGCTAGATGAATGTGGAATCATTCACAGGGTCTACACGAGGTAGACGCTGTAAACACCACAGTGAACTAGCCGCCAATCTTCCGGGGAAGTCCCACGATAACTAATCGATGCAGTTTTGCAACAAACTGGGATGGGCTAAAAGTAGCAAACCAACCCGAATGGTGAGCAAAATGCGTGTAGAGTTTAAGTAGTTTAGGTAGATAGGTGAGTAAAAGCTATAAAAAACCGCCTAAAAATTGCATATTGTTGGTACATAGTTCTCAAGGCACAATTAGAGCACAACTTTGCTAGAGCGTAGCACTAAATGAGAAGTCAGTGTTGCTAGATCGTTGCCCCTGGCGGTGCGCACTCGGGCCGTCAACCTTCCAGTGGGTATCGTAAGGAAATTGCTAAATCGAGCATAGAAAATGAAGAGGCATTAAGTCAGGCTGAATGGGAACGTACTAGGAGATGTAGGTGAATTTACGTTAACAGTATTATCTTTTCAGATATATACTGATACAGAACCCTGTTCTTCATAAGGACATGGCCTCTAAATTACTGTACAATCAAAAGGACACCCCAGATATTAAATACACGATTTGTTCCACAATAAAATTAAGCACTTAAATAGAAATATTCTTTTTAAAAAAAATAGATACCTTTAGAACCACCTTATAAACCCTGGATATATCGAACTGGAAATCTTTATTGAAAAAGAGATATGACAATTGCTCAGATTGCTTCCACCAATTAAATTAAGCACTTAAATAGAAAAACGGAATAAAATACCTTTATAACTAACTTTATAAACCCTGTATATATCGATCAAACTGGAAATCTAATGAAATAGAGAATTGAGGTCTACAATGAGTTGTAAGACATACATAGTAATATGGCGCAAAGGCGGACAGGGGGATAACTTTCCTCCATAGTTTTGTTTAGCTGGAAGTGACGGTTTCACTGCACTTTTATGTGGTGCAGTCATAATCACATGTGCTAATGCTTGGAATCAAGCATGATACACATGCGACTAAAGGCGGCATGATTGAAATGCTACGTGATGCAAATAAGACGCAGTATATCGTCACTGTTATTTAACTGTAGGTGACCAACTATAGTTAAAGTACTAGCAAGACTATGATCCACTTTTCCCTCAAAGCCACGCTCTACTTTTGCACGACGCTTATATTTTCCAGCAGTATAAAGATATTGCGTCTTTTCACAATGCAGTACAACTAATCCTCAGATTGCCAAAGGAAATCAGGAAAATTGCTGGCCAGTCAGTGAAGAAGTCGGGTACATCCACTCCCGGTCAAAAAAAATCCTTGGCCCATATATCATTTTTTAACTCCTGGTCAATAAAACACCACCAATTATATGCATCTTCCCTCCTGGTAAAAAAATCCCCACCCATTATATCACCTTAAATCTTGGTAGGCCTACTTACAACATCGGAAGTAACCACTGCACAGACAAAAGATTATCATGATTAAATGGTTGTATAATATGCATTTGTTGACTTGTGTGTTTAGATATCTATAATAGGCTACATCAATACTGTACATTACTGCAAAATGCTATATCTATTGAATTTTTTAAAACCTGTGTTTTTTTATCAAAAAACTAAGACCTTGGGTGTCAGCAAAGACAATGCCAGACCCCCACAGCAAGAATTTGCTGATGTAGAGAACATTAAGAATACACAGACCTTGCCAGGTAAACTGCTCACCTACCTTTGGTTCGAGCGCTGATCACATTGATCCAATACCATCCTATGGCAAGTATCATAATTCGGTACAGTGCATGAACTCAAGGCTGGACCAGTAACCCATCGAAAATACGGAACGTGCCTCATCAGTGAAGAACTGATGTTTTGGTTGACAACTATAACTGTGTCCCATGGCCGGCCAAGTCACACCAGATCTTTGGGACAAGCCCGTACCGGGGGGAGGAGTGGTGGGGCGGATGGCCCCCACCGCAAAACAAAAAGCATTTCAAAACTCCGCCCCCAAACCCCTGAAAAGGCCACAATAGGCAAAATTAGGTTTTTTTTAAATTTGTTCTTTTATGTTTTTAATATAATAAAATAAATAATATAATAATGAGATTTATAAAGCCCTTTTTAAAAGGAGCGTCAAGGCGCTATAGAGAGAAGGGGAAAACTACGTTTAGGATACAGATGATACTTCAAATGACTTTTAAGCTGAATGTTGATCAAAAAAAAAAGACACGGAGTTGACAGGGCAATTCGTTCACATAAAGGACCTGCAACTGCCATTGCTTATTCTTAACATTTTGGTAAAACGTCCACTTTTGCCAAAATTTTGCCTCCGCCCCTTGCAATTTTGGTGAAAAGTCCCATTTTGAGAAAAAAAGTTGCCCGCCCCTACAAAATCCTGGTTGGCCTACTTGGAATGAATTTGGGCATAGCGTCCTGATCAAACCCTTATCCATTTCCACCACCAACACTTCAGGATCTAATGAAAGACTAGAAAGAGTTGGTAAGGATTCCCATCAAGTATCCACAGACTTCCAGTCAGCTTGAAAGCAGAGATGACTGAATGCTTCAGAAGTGTGGCACACAAGATATTTATAGGCAAGTCTATTATGATGCAGGGAGGTTGACTGGGAGTATATACATGTACGTGACACAAAATGCTCTATAAAATTAGGTTCAATTACTATTCATGCAGCAAACTCATTGTACGGTGGGTTTACACCTACATCACCAATATATGTGATTACCTGCAGTTTCCTGTGTTTTACTTGCACCAAAAGTGACAGTACGTCTTAAAGGGCATTTTGTCACCCACCCGCATCCCCAAATGTACCTAAAAACATTGAGGTTTTTATATTAATATGAATTGTTTTTGGCTAAGTATGCAAGTGATTCAATCTACCCTGGAAGAAATAACTCATTTTGTTTTTTCTGTCGGCAACATAATTTACAACACATTGGCCTATTGGACAACCTTGATAAAACATTTGATCAAATAGCAAAATTCCTTTCCCTCGTCATATCACTGAACATTTTGGAACAACCTTTAATTTTCTCGGGATATTTAGTGAACATAAACAAAATGAAGTGCATTATCACAAAATGCACCTTTAAAGGAAATATGTCATAATTCCTGAATATTTTTGGAAAATTTTTGGTATGGATGTAAAGCTTAAGTAACGTAGATTACATATAAATCAAAATAAGTTGAAATTGTCCACATTTGTTGAGTATTTTTGCCCTTTTAATTTCCCCGCCCATCGCTTACTCGACAACGATTCCGACAAATCCACATCGCAGGCAATGGTGACGTCAAGTGATGACCCTCCATTTTAACTTCGTTGTGACCTCATATCGCAGTGTTGCCACTTAATAATAGTAAAACAAACGAAATGAAACAAATATGTCATTTCTGTAACTTTTTTTTCTAATTGTTATTAATTATTACTTTCTAATCCTTAATAATTACAGTGTCAGCACTAACGAATTCGAGTAAACAAAATGTTTTTGTCATCACTTGACGGTCACGAGTTGGGGCGCTTTTGATCAATGGAAGCCGTGGTCGAAAAATCCGCCGTTTTTCTTCTTCGTATGTCACAAAAGCAAAAATTAAAAAAAAAAAAAACTTTGTTAATTTTACATCAAATTGTTTATTTTTTCGGGAATTCGTGATGTACTGTCATATATTTATGAATGTAAGTCAAACTGAGCTTGACAACAATCTTGACCTTTCCTTTAAATGTTGTCTCTGAATCCTGAGATATTTGTACGAGGTTGACTACATCTACACTTTTTTACCGCTTAACCATTTTTCTGACTAAGTATGATCTTAGGGTGGGGCCCAATCATGGTCTCCATTTTTTCATGATTTCTTCTTCTCCACATGGAAGCAATATCATGAAAAAATTTAATTACAAATTTTAAACTATAACAATTTTATCGATTAAGCCCAAATTAAGTGGTTGAGCTCTTGAGTTGCAAAAAATATTGGGCGAGACGCAGTCGAGCCCAATATTTTAAAACTCACACGAGACTAATTTTAAAATTAACACCCATTTAAAATATTGGGTGTTAATTATCCAATTTATCATTAGCATGTTTCTGGTCCGACATTTTCACACACACACTGGACGCTTCAAACCTGATATTGAGTTTACAACATCGGATCCCGCCGTTACAAAAGTAGAAGCAAAATATTTCTTTATTGGCCAAACAACAGTGTGTGTTAATAATCTGGTTGACGCACATTTGGAGATATCTGTTTATTAAACTTTCCCTGGAGATTGCCATCACATAGATAGTGTTTGACAAACAGGCGGTTCGCGAACCACCAACTTGTGTCCGCTGGTTGCGCGATACTTGCCTTTTGATGAAGTTTGGCAAAGAGGATAGAAAGAGAACAAATGCACTAGAGAGAAGTGTTACAAAGGTCACATGGGGTCAAAAGGTCACATTGGGTCACCCCCCCCGCCCCACCCACCCCGCCCCACCCACCCTCCCCCTATCCACCCACCCTTCACCCACCCTTTCCCACCCTTCCCCCCCCCCTATCCACCCACCCTCCCCCGATGCACTCCCCCTCCCTGAACACCCCCACCCCCTCCCCTTCGCTCCCACCTGACCCACCGGCTACCCCGGCACACATATTTGTGAATTGGCCAAAGGTGACAATGAGTCACCAAGTTAACCGAGGTCATCAAGGTCACATGAGTCACCAACGTCACATGAGATCACCAGGGTCACATCACAACAAGGTCCAGCAAAGGTCCACACGAGGTCCTCAAAGGTCATCTGAGGTCATCAAGGTCACATGAGTTCCCCAAGGTCACTGGGACACAAAGGTCACATGACGTCACAAGGTCACAAGTCACCAATGTCACACAGTCACAAATCACACAGGTCACATGACGTCACCCGACCCCTCGCCGACTCGCAACCCCACACTTTCCCAATGCAACCCTACCCCAAACCACACCCCGACCCCCACCCGATGCACACCTCCCGACCCCTCCTGACGCCCCTCACCCCCTCCAACACCACCCCACCCTGCCCCTCCCCAACACCCCCACCCTTCCCCTCCCCAACACCCCACCCTGCCGCCCTCCCCACACCCACCTGCCCCTCCCCACCCCCACCCTTCCCCCTCCATATGATGCGACACAAGATTAGGTTAGTAGTTTTGTTGCATGTAAGCAAAGGAATTTCGCAGATCCGATGTACCCTTTTAGGTCGATTCAGCAATTACGCATATTTAATTAGCCTCATTTTCATACCTGAGCGCAATTCCACAAAAAGGGGAAAAGGTTGTCACTTTTTATGATTTTTGATAAAAAGGGTCCAAATTAGAGAAATATACACGAAAAGTCCCTTTTTTGGTGGTGAAATGGTCAAAAAAGAAGTCGAACAAGGACCATTTTAGGGGGGGTTAGGTCCATTTTTACCAAAAAGGTCCACTTTTTTTCGAAGTCCCCCGCATCCTCCCCAAAATGAATAGGAAGGTCTCCGTTTCGAACCCTACACCTATAGATGATATCTAATTGCTCCTCTACCACCCAACCACTGCCTTGAAGCTCAGTCCAGTACGAGCGTTCGTGCAATGTAATAAACAAAGGTACCATCTCCAGGGAAGATTAATCATTTAAATTACCATCATGTGATTGCAACAAGTCTTAATGACATTTTTGGCCCAATTGAGTTATTTATATAATTTGAAAAAGTGTTCATTACGCTTAATTTGCTATACATTTCGGGTGACAGTCTCAATTTTTGCTGCAGAGTATTAAAGCTAAATGGGCCTATTTAGGTGCAGATCAACTTTGTTGCATCAAAATTGAATTTTCCGTCCCCGTGTCGTGCAACAAACTCGTAACTGGTAGATAGACTTTGTTGCCACCGGGAAAATAGTATGTAGATAAGACATTTTATTTCTGTAAAGCGATGTGTTTAAAAAGGTGATACGTAAAATATCTCCCAAAATATTTTTGGGAAAAGGGAAATTCATTTTTTAAACCCCAATTTATTGCTAATTTAAAGGTGCATCGAGAGATTTTAAGGCACAAAAAACCTAAAAACATATCAAAAAGTAGTTACGACGTACGGGGGACCTTTTCTTCTCCCCTCCATTTCCACCCAATATTACGCCCATACTTAATTTATTTACAAAAAAATGAATAGCATAATTTAGATATATTTCAGGTATAAGGCTCATTTTATTGCAGAGCTATTATAGAGGCTAATTAGGCCTAATTAGGTGTAATACGACTTTGTTACAACTCAAAATTGAATTTCCCGTGTCGTGCAACAACAAAGTCGTAACTGGTAGATACGACTTTGTTGCACGACACGGGAAAACTAGTATGTAGATACGACATTTTATTTCTTGTAAAGCGATGGTGTTTAAAAAGGTGTATAAGTAAAATATCTCCCAAAATATTTTGTGAAAAGGGAAATTTCATTTTTTACCCAATTTATGCTAATTTCGGCACAAAAAACCTTAAAAACATATCACAAAATGTAGTTACGACCTTTTTCCACCCAATATTACGCCCAGTACTTAATTAATTTACAAAAATAAATGAATACGCATAATTTAGCATATATTTCAAGTATAAGGCTCAATTTATTGCAGAGCTATTAGGCTAATTAGGCCTAATTAGGTGTAGATACGACTTTGTTACACTCAAAATTGAATTTCCCGTGTCGTGCAACAAAGTCGTAACTGGTAGATACGACTTTGTTGCACGACACGGGAAATCATGTGTGTAGTTACGCCATTTTAATTAGCCAATTACTTCTAAATTAGTCGACTTATGTGGGAAATGAAATATTTATAAGATAATTTAAAAAATACATTTTTATCGTGTGTAAGAATTATTTTCATTTGAAAAGTCACAAAAGAATGAAACACAAAAATGCTTCTCCTGTAAAACCATGAAAATGTAGATACGACTTTGTCGCACTCACATGACGATCCATCCTTGTCTACTTGGAGAACTAAGTGGTTAAAATTTCATAACACATTTGGAGATGTTTTTGTTCATAACACTGATCAAAAGGAAATATGGGCCTTAATTTTCACTGGGGTAATGAGAAAAATATTAACTTCTGATATCAAAATTTCAATTTTGATGGAGTAAAGTGAGAGGGACGAGATTATTGATTGGGTTACTCACCTTTAATTCATCCCCCCTTTCTTACTCAAAAGATGAATAATTATTTTTCATTAGTACAAAGGAATCTAAAATCAGAATAAGGATTCTGTTATAGCTAGAATTATAAAATTGGGATTTTCTCTATTTCTTCTTATCGTCAGTTCAGATTTGCTCTCCCATCCATAGTACTTCCAAGAACACTGTGTCATATGAAAACCCTCCATTTCAGAGAGAGAGCAAGAACAATTTAATCATCCTGGGAATCTTCATCTGTAAGAAAAAATAATAAAGGGCAAAAGTTAAAGAGACATGAGGAGATTTCCAGAAAGAAGCGCCCCTAATTTTGGTCGAACCCCAGTTTTTTGCATATTTGGAATTCTTACCAATGTATTAGATCACACCTGAAATAAATAAGCCGAATACGCCGTCTTTATGTAGTAAGATGATGATTTA